>PNEQ01130729.1:0-12595 GCA_003012365.1 Medauroidea extradentata | reverse complement strand
CCAGTTGTTGAATTCAGGCCCATGACCCATCCAACTTACAAACAGCTTGTTTCCTCTTAGTTTTAAGATCTTCTGTACCATAAATACTTCCGGATACTTTGACTTTTATTAAAAACCAGTTGTCATAGCTATGTCTTAAGCACAATCAATGACTATAAATGAAAAAAAGACACATACATGCCAAGTAGTTCAAGAAAAAATATTTTAACTTTAATTTAAACCCGTAACTTTTATTTAAAAACCTGTTGGCATATTTATGTCTTTAGAACAACCAATGACCATAAGCGAAATAAATTAGTCGTATCCATGCCAAGTAGTCAAGAAAAAATATTTAAACCCATAACTTTTATTTAAAACCTAGTTGGCATAGGTATGTCTTTAGCACAACCAATGATCATAAGCGGGAAAAAATATCCATGCCAAGTAGTCAAGAAAAAAATATTTTAACTTTTGATTTAAACCCATAACTTTTATTTAAAAACCAGTTGGCATAGGTATGTCTTTACCACAACCAATGACCATAAGCGAAAAATGTTAGACATATCTATGTCAAGTAGTCAAGAAAAAATATTTAAACCCATAACTTTTATTTAAAAACTAGTTGGCATAGGTATGTCTTTAGAACAACCAATGGCGATAAGCGAAATAAATTAGACGTATCCATGCCAAGTAGTCAAGAAAAAAAAAATTTAACTTTTGATTAAAACCCATAACTTTTATTTAAAAATCCGGTTGGCATAGGTATGTCTTTAGAACAACCAATGACCATAAGCGAAAAATGTTAGACATATCCATGACAAGTAGTTCAATTTTAACTTTAATTAAAACTCATAACTTTTATTTAAAAACTAGTTGGCATACGTATGTCTATGCAGTTTTTAAAAATATATTAATACTACATATACAACTTATAAACTCTTGCTATTTCACGTCTGCACTCGTAGCGTAGTTGACTAGAGCGCATGACTGCTAACCCAAAGATGGATGGTTCGGGTCCCACACCCGGCAAAGGATTTTTTAGTTAACTTTGAACTTAAAAAAAATCATAAGGTTCAATTGCCCATACACAGGCACTTGGAACTTGACCCTTACCTGCTGCGACAATAGCGCACTCTGCCTTCCAATGTCAGATGTAAACAATGGAACAAAATGGCAGCGCCCAGCACCCGACAGCAGCGCCGCCTAGCAGACAACGGAGAAAACAATCATGGCGACTGCAGCACCGCCTAACAGACGACGGAGAAAACAAAGTGCGACACCAGTGCCACCTAGCAGCCAATGTTGGAATCATGACGTCACGGGCAGACGAAAATAAGTGACAGTCGAAAAAAATGTGACGTCACAAGCAGACGATGTAAACAAACATGGCGGCTGCGTAGCAGATGACGTAAAACAAGTGAGAGTCGAAAAAAAAACAAATTTGAAAATCAAAAGTCAAATTTGGAAAATCCAAAAACAACATGGCGGATGTGATGTCATCCAAGATGGCGGACGTTACGTAATTCAAGATGGCGGACAGTGACGTAATCCAAGATGGCGGACAGTGACGTCACGGCAGCCATGTTGATTGCGTCATCACCTTGCCCACTTGCCCACAGCCTGAAGCCTGTGCGCCCGCAGCCCCCTTTTCCTACTACTTGTATTAATGCTCCATCTGCACTATTCTCTTATCTTTGGTGAGCACAGTTGATGACTCCTATGTCCAGCATATCAATTATAAAATATTATTGTGACCATAAACGTTAAGTTTTTAGTATGGTACAATATATACGCTTTGGTCACTACTTAGAGTGCTTTGTTTGTATTAAAAAGGGGGCTCATTCCGCCCGTGTCTGAATGCTGTTTTATTTTCATACGTTAGCACAATGGGCACATGTGGAATAGTTTCGTAACAAACGTATTTACAAACGCACTGTCACACCATTGAAGCACTTGTAATGTGCGCCCTTAACAGTACTTCCTAAAAGAAGCTGTCAAAATTTACCGAAGTTACATGAAAAAAAAGTAGTAATTCAAACGAGCTTACTTTAGCCCGAAACACCTATAAACAGGCCTGCCTGTGGCCGCCTAAGTGGGCGTCTTTTGCGCGTCCGAAACGGTAAGGGCGACAATTATGCGCATCACGCCTCACCCTAGTCCCTAGGCGTAAGCCACTGAGCTTTCGTGGAGATAACTGTCTCTTTTGAATCCTATAGCTCGCCCTTTTGCACTCTATAGCTCGCCCTTGCATTCTCTATACGCCTATACCTTTTTGAAGATTCTGTACTAATACTGTCGTACATACAGTGCATATCTTTATTGGTGTAAATATTTTGGGGATGTGTTCCTTACACAAAAACACGAAAGAAAAAAAAGGCGATGTGAACATAGGTCTTAAAATCAATAGTTTTCGAGGAAAATTAAGGTGGTGTCTTCAACAGGAATGGTATGAAA
This sequence comes from Medauroidea extradentata, assembly GCA_003012365.1. NCBI lineage: Eukaryota > Metazoa > Arthropoda > Insecta > Phasmatodea > Phasmatidae > Medauroidea > Medauroidea extradentata. The sequence goes on along the minus strand of PNEQ01130729.1, from coordinate 10,162 downwards.
AAGTACGTCGTCAAAAATGATAAGTTGAAGTTGTTTACATCAAAACTCACAGAAAAATTCGCAGATAAACTTAGTAAAAATGGTATAAAATCCCATTTCAATTTTTAAAACATACTCTTGGGATTTGTCCCGGAAAAATGTTTTTAAAAATTCAATAATGGAAAATGGTAAGTCGTATGACCAAAAGTGCACATATAAAAATTAAAGAACACAATTTTTGCCACTTGTCGGCATGTGTCCTCGGGAATCTCTCGTTTCCCCCGCTCGGCGCCTCTTTATTATAGGGCGCCCAGTCATACCGGAGTCAGCAACCGGGGTGCGATACCCTGGCCCTCTGGTACTATTCTCATACGATAATTACTCACGAATGTTGTGTATTTATCCTTACACTAAACCGCCTTACGGTAAGTTGATACTTATAAAATCGAACTGTTGAAAAAAAAAATACTAGGAATACTTCTGTTATTACCACACAACTATGTAAGCAAATTGTTCGTTATAATTATTTTAAAAGTGAGTTAAACACTTACGTTATACAATAGTTGGAGGATGGTTGAATTGGCATTGATGTCGTAGAAATAGTTCTTCTGTATTTTATGAACAGCGGCTAAAAATTTGAAAATCGTTAAATTTAATATGTAGCCTACATAATGTGTTCATTTTCAGGAAATGAATTAAAATTTATATTTACATTGAGCATATATTACAATATTTTAGAGGTGACGTAGAGGCGGCGGATGAACAATGTATGTCGGCTTGCAGTACAACCGTCAGCCTGGAAGTGTAATTGAGAACGTTTGGCGGAAGGATACATAGTTGGTGTTAAAACAGATCCAAGCTAGAAGCATGGTTTCCAGATAGTATCAAGCTACCGTACGGCGGGTAGTCATTGCAGACATTAGTCTTGGTGCACGCAATATACATGATCCGACTACGTACATGAATGAGGATGTGAAGCTGTGTGTCCGTGTATTTGACTTTAGTTGGCAAACAAACGACAGCGATAAGGTTCTCTCTGCTTACTGTTGAGTTGCAACTCCGGCCTTGTATACGTACTCCTTGTTAGCAACATAATCACGAACTTCCTAGAGTGCGAATGCCGTAGATAAATCAACGTGTTTTTTCCTGGGTTTGCCTAGCAACCACGTACAATAGTGTGAGGATGCCATGCCCCCTCCCTCCCTTAAGCGTGCCACACATTAAAAGTTATTGTAGTTCTCTAACCTATCAAAGCGAGTGACAACGGTAACACGTATTTGCATTTGGGAGAACCCGGATTCGATCCCGACTCCGGCCATCTCCGGACGAATCCTGGGATGGTTCCTTAACAAAAGTCCATGGCTGACTCCTCTCCCAGCTACTGGTATATTGTACCAAGTTGTATGTCACCTTGTATAATTACCTCTGCTGTCGACGAGACGTAAAGCCCACTTACTTTACATTACCTAGAACGAAACTTAATTTCGTTTAAACGGGCAGCATTTATGTTTTCGCATTTAAAAAATCCTGAACTAACCTAGTCTAAACTAAGCTAAACCTAAACCGTCACATGGTACGATTGGAGGGGGTGAGGTCTTCTGCAGGGTGACCACCTGGAAATTTTAGTGAATTTGTTTGTTCATCTGAGACATTTCAGGGAATTTTCTTGCCTCGTTCATTTTGAGCTTCCGCAAAGTCATATGAAAAAATGTAGGCTAATGGAGTTTTCAGAGCATTATAGCATATTATTCAATTAATCCATTGTCAAGTTCGTAGTTATTTCTGCTGGATATTTTGTCAAGTTCTGTGGAAGTAGTATCAGACAGGACTTGAAATATTTATCTCTATTGGAAAATGTGTTGAATAAATTGCCAAAATATTTGTTTTCATGCTTGCAAAAGTCGGGGAAATTTTTGGTTGTCAGTCAGGGAAATCAGGGGAAAACCAGGGAATTTTCTTTGTTGCAATGAATGGCCACCTTGTACGCAGAACGGTGCTCAGAACAATAGTAATGAGCTACCACTGTTTTACCGGGTCAGTACCTAGACAAAAATCCGTCGGGCTGTGGCTTATTTAGCGGTCAAGGCCTAGGAGCACCGGAGTAGTAAGGTCGATCCATGCAAGCGTATAGGATATATCGTAGCCTCTACGCACATGACACTCGCTGGCATGCAGTCTATCCACAGTCGGCTCGACACTTGCGATTTTAAGGCCACCAACTTCCACACATTTCAAATGTGTTGCAGTGTGTTCTTAATTATATAGCTACGAACTTTCCACCAAGTGGTCACCGCTTCAAGTCCTGTAGTAAAAATGGATTGCTGAAAATCTTGCACGCTAATTCACCGCTTGACTCGTTGTGGCGATGCTGCATTTCCTGCGCGCTTTAATGTAGCTCTTATAGGTCCGTTCTTCTGAGAGTCTAACGCGCAAGTAGGCATCGGATTTAAATCCATGCTCGGTACTTTTTTCCAAAATGGTGTAAAAACTCTACACTTTTCAACGGATTTCTTAAAAATAATTTAACACTAAGACCTGTTATACGATACGCAAATCTTTGTAGGAGTTTTGCAAAAAAAATTATGTATATATATATATATATATATATATATATATATATATATATATATATATATTATATAGGCAAAATTGATGATACTTTGCATGCAAAAATGTGAAAAATAGTTATGTTTGTTGCTACTAAAAATAAGTACAAATTAATTTATTTGTGACAAAACAGTGTATGGATTTTTCAATGTGAAAATTACGTTGCTGAAAAATATTTTTCAAAATCACTGTAAAACTACTGCTTAAATTACACTTCGTTGCACTTGGTAGCTTAGAGGTAGCGTTCCCTACGCGTGAGAATGTTGACCTTCTTTCCCCCGGAATAGTTTGAAGTAAACTGTGCCGTGAATGTTAACCCCGTGAGCTATTCTCGTAGTGACCTTGACGTCGATCACTTTTTATGAGCGTGTTGAAGAAAAAAAAATTACTATCCGGCGTCCACCAAAATGGGTGTCGTTACCATAGGGACCTGAAAAATGTGCGTTTGTACGTGGACACAAGCAAGAATGCAAACAACTGTATGTTCGTGTCATTTTAGCAATTAGTCCTAGACTAATTGACACTTCCTGGAAGCCGCTGAACCAATAGTAAAGAAACAGCAAAATGAAGACCCAATCATGTGGAATCATGTTTTTTTTGTAGCAAACAGCCAGAAATGAACAGCGTTGTCCGCTTGAGTACACAGATATTCTGGGAGGCTAGCCTACATGCCGCTGAATCCGAGAATTTTTCCCGGCCTTATTAATAAGTTTACCAATTCTGCAGAGAATGATTTTTTTTGCGTGTATGGAATCACTGTTTTAACGAGAGTGATATGGCCCTACTGTTGTTTCAATCCTAGCTTAAAAAGAACCTAATTTTTCAGGTCTCTTAATAACACATATTTCTGTTTACGATTGAATTGTGTATTAACGTAATACTTATAGAAGTAACGGGAACTTGCCAAATACTAAAGTATTCACTAGTTACTAGGTATGATGAGCGTACTTGATGGTTAGGTTATACCACCTCGGATGCAGACTTATGACTCGACGCCGGTGCTTCTGCTTGTCCTTGAGAATGATGTGGAATGAGGCACTGCAGTGGGGAAATGCCGGGATAAAAGGAACGGTGAGGAACGGGAAGAAACGGGACATACGATTCCCACATGCAAAACTCCGGGAACCGACCCCGCTGGAAATAGTACCCGTTCGCTCTGAGGGAGGGTAGGTGCTCTATCCACTGCGCTAACAGCATGCCTATAAGCCTTTCTTTGGCATGGTCGCAGATCCTGGAGGATGTCTTCAGTAAGTAGTATTTCACGAGTCTTGTTTATGTTCCTTCGCCGCCTGCGTCACTCGACCTACTTCCCTCTTTCCCCCACTCTTTCGCGACAACAAATCAACAAACAGCATCGTGCTCCATGTGGCAGATGTCTCTCGCGTACCGCATGGCCAATGGCAGCTGGAATCAGGGTTTCCTTACAGTATTCTTACAAAGTTTTTACCCTTGTTGCCGAGCCTTAGTGAAGGAAATTCATAATTTTTCTTCGCAAAATTTATGCCGAGCGAGGTGGCACAACGGTAACATGTTGGACTCGTTTTCGAGAGGATTGGGGTTCTATTCTCGGCTCCAGCTATACTGGTTTCCCGAAGCCGCTCCAGGCGAATGCTTGGATGGTTCCTTAAGGCTCGGAATCACTCGCCATATTGAATTATTTTATATTTCGTTCTTATCAGAATTCCAGAAGCGGTGTCCATCGTATGCGACGTGCATTCGTACTAAAGATTTGCGTTCGCTACCGCTGCAACGTCATCAAACACCGAAAATTTCAGTGCGGTGGCAAACTACGAGGCTTTCATACTCAGCCCCCGAATGCGGTGGATACAGAGAAAATAGCTTCCCAACGAAACGAAACTTGCGATGTGTAATGTTCGAACTCAGGACGCTAGAATAATCATCGATAAAATCTAAACTATTCATTATAATTCGTTGAGACTTTTTTGCTGAGTAGATATTTTACTAGCGGACGTCTGTTTATATAACAATAGGTGGTAATATGCTTTGCTTTTGAGTGAAACATTAAAAATTGTTTTACGAGAATAAGGGATTGAAGCCACAAAATTCATAAAAATGGAAGACTTTAATTGTTATAGTTTTTAATATGGTTATATCCAGGTCATTATAATAACTTAATTGAAAAAATAATCGCGATTTGATTTGAAAATAATTTATTTATCCCCAAACCTCTCGCGCAGCGCTTTATGCATGTTAAAATTTCCATCACCATGTTTTTATTCTTTATTTGTACCATATAATTTTTTCATATTTTAGACACCAAATGGGATAAAATTTTGATCTTCTATCTTTTTTTACCCCTCATAGTTTTTTCTTAATGGCTCGTTAAAGAAAAAAAATACATATTACCATTTTAAGGGCGACACAAAATAACAATTATCCAAGCTGGAAAATTTCACAGTGAATAACGATGTTGTAGGCTACAAGTTCACTTGTGATATAAAGAAAAAAATATTTTTTTTCGTTTAAAAAAAATATTGAATTTTTAAAATTTTTAATTTCAGCATTTTTATTTAAATACAAAAAAAGTGTATTCTTTGTACAGTAGACTACATCTTTATCCACTTAACCAGTTTAGTATGTCAGTTGGTTTAAGTGTCCTTAAAATGGTACGTGCGAAATTTTGTCATTTAACGAGCCGTTACGCGAAAACTATGACATAAACAATTTCATAAGAGCAATATTTAGTCAAATTTTGTGTCTAAAATAAGAAAAAAAAATCTGGATAATAACATGGCTATGAAAATTGCTGTAGACCGTATCCTATCCTCTATAGTGTTGGAGTAGAATTGCGTCCATCTTCATGTCTCGTATTCGGCCACTCGTGTGCAGAGGCGACTGGAAGACGAAGTGACGCCCGCAGTGATGTCACCGTGATTCACTGCCTGATTCCGCCGGTTAGGAGTCTGTTTTGTTGGGGAAGGGGGAGACCTTTACCTCAACCTTCGCCATCGGCGGCCAGGCAGGCTATCGCGACCACGTGCTGACGAGGAGACGGAAGTACCACTTCCCCCTTCTCGTAGTGTTTCCTGCACACCGCGGTCGTCCGTGTTCTTACCTCTGTGGGAGGGGAAAGAAAACAATTTGCACAGAGAAAAAGATTTGGTACAGTCAACCATCTATCGGTTGTTCATGAGCATAAGTTATAAAGTTTGTGACATGGTTCCTTCTAAAAAGTTAGGTAAAGTTATATAATGAAAGTTTTTGGCTGGCGTAAATATTAAGAGTGCGTGGTACATAAGTCAACGCTAAAAGCATTAATCCATAAATGTAGGTTTCTTGAAGCCAATTTGCGAAAATTGAACAATAGCAATCCTAGACAATAGTTTTAGCCAACGTTTTAAACAAAATCGTTTCCACTGTTACGAACTACTGAGGCACAATCTCTGACGCCGGAACCTCGTGCATTTAACTACGGCACAAGAGATCACGCGTAACGAATTAGTAATTTTGGATATTCACTCATAAAGTTGGAAAATACCGTTATCTAGGATTGTCATTGAGTATTTTATCCATATTGGCTTCGAAAAAAAAAAAAACGTAGAAATCAATTGATGTTTCCAGCGTTTATTTATCTACGACGCACTCTTAAGGGGAATTTTTACGATTGAAAGCTGACATTAAAAACCAATATTTGTTACGATAATCGAAAGTAAGAATAGACAATAATGAATTTCCTGATGTGGTTACAAGATATCTGCAGCTGTGAAAAAAAATAATGGTGTCTAATACCTTTCACCCTCTTAGATAGCGGGCTTCGCCAAACCTTTTTTTATGTATATAATTTTTTTTATTATTGCGTTTTCTGGCTGTTAAATAACACAGTTTGTAGGAAGAGACCCCAATGAACAAAAAACGTCGTCTTGTTACATCATCCTCAAGCAAACGCTTTGTGAGAAAATGGACGTAGAAAATGTAGATCATTGCATGTAGACAACCAGCGACACACAGTTGGGTTGAGCGACCCCATTATGTAATGAAGGCGGAAGGTATCCCAAGGTGTTTTTTAACACATGTAGATCTTGTAAATATTTAAATAGTACCCGGAATAATATTATTTAATTCTCCTTACTTTTGGTTATTTTAAGAAATGTTTTTCAGTGTCAATTTGAAATCGCGATTTTCTGTCTTAAATATTTTCACCACCAAAAACGTATATAACTTAAACCAATTTTTTTTACAAGGAATCGTCTCGCAAAATTTGTATCACGCTTACGTGAACAGCCTGTGAAAGTTTGTTTATGACGGAAAAGCACGTATTTGATCGAACAACATATATGTTGACCAAACAAGATAACATTAAAGCACAAACACATACTTCGTTGCTCTGACGAAATGTATATTTAACTGGACTAAACTACTTGTTGAGAGACATAAATCTGCCATGTAATTAAATATTTAGTCGATTCGAGCTTTAAACGATTCGTAAGCCATACTCCAATAGTAAGTCAGGTAATTCGCGAATACGGTCTGTCTGCATCGTGTGAATTAGTGTCTAAACCTATTTAGATAGTACTTTACGGAAGAAGGTCGTCAGGTCCTTAGTTTAGTAGATAATTAAAAATACCGGTGGGCGGGAATATAAGGTAGATTGTCCATACTGCCGTGTCGTTTTCCTCGCAACATAGGGCCCGATGACTTTGTACCAACCAATATTTTCTACTTCGTTTTTGTCAGATTAACTTGGAATAGTCCGTACTTGCGAATTACCTTTACCTGGCAATCCTTTATGCTATTGTCTGTACCAACTCTTTATCTCACTGTTAAAAATTTCCACAAATTTACAGAAATATTTAAGAATAGTTCTGTAATTTTACGGAAGTGGCTTCCGTATTGCCAGTTTACGGATTTTTGGCCGTAACTTTCCATAAATTCATGGAAATACGTTTCTACAATTGTAAAGCATATTCTATTGTGTTTCTTTGATTTAAAAAATGCTGGTATTAATGATTGGTGTGACGCCTAGAATGAGTGAGTCAGAGATTTTATGGTCAGCGCTTAACATCGAGGTCTTTAGCGCTGGTGGGGGGTGACATGATGTGAGTATGAAGCAGCGCCGGAATGAATGGACGGGGGAAACGGGAGATTCCCGAGAAAACTCGCCGACCAGCGTGACACCGAAACCAAAAATATAAACATGGTGATGAAAATTGCGGTAGACCGCGCCCTTAAGTTTTGAGCGTAGTGAAACGTTTACACTTGTTTTTAGATACTAGGAAGTTTTCATATCAAAACTAGTTAAGGTGGCTAAAAAACGACTGAAAAAATAATTAAGGAGTGCTCACTTGATCGTGAACGGCCTATAGTAGTAATACGTTATACTCGCATTGGACAGTAGCCTAGCTCCTACCATCCTCGTTTTTGTTTTCCATGGTTTCCCGAAATCGCTTCAGGAGAATACTGGAATGATTCTGTGACAAAGCGTATGGCATAAAATCCTATACACTGTTGAAAACTTAATCACATATATTACGTCTCCGTTATTTTAAGATTTTCGACATCACACCATACAAACGTACAATTATAGTAACGACCCTTGGAAAAACGTTGAGATTTTTTTTATCGAACATTGTGTTTTGTTATTTAATACATATTTGCAATGAAAGCATACAACTTAAACATTCCGAAAATAAACCCCAATTATTAAAATAATTATTATATTTTAAAACATTTTGTAGAAAAAACAGAAACGCCATATATTGACTAAACCTTCAGGTCACTGACGATACGTTTGTAATGTTTTCCGAGTACATTTAAGACACGTCTGTTTTATTTTTCACGAAATCCCACTACTGCAAAATAAGGCAATATTTGAAAATAAACATTTTTCATTATAACAAACGTACCTATGTGTTTGTTCTCTGTAAACGGCCATGGTGACTTTGGCGTATGGTTTTCAGTATACCGAAAAGTTAGTCATTACTTCAGCTTAGTCGACTGCATTGTCTACGTCTCCGCGAGAAGCTATTGTAAAGTCGAAAGTTAAAGTCAAATGTATTAACTTACTTCCATATTATTTGACGTTTGGAGGAACCAAATCTGTTTTCTCTTCGTGAAATGTGGAAATTGTTTTGTTTTATCCTTAATAAAGTGTGTGCAAGGCTAAATATATACGATCGAATAAAGTAATATAAATACATGGTGTATAACAATGCTGATGATCAGTGTTCGTGTCAAAATGTTCAAACTTATTCTTTATACATTTAAGAAAGGATACTTTGTTCAGTAATTGACATCTGATCGTCTATTTGTTGTACGAAAATAACACAATTTGTGTTATACGGAAATAACACAGTTTTTGTTTATCTTCTTACAAGTTCCGGGTAACATGGAAGTAATTTGTTATCTAACAACGTAAAAAGGTGTAGTGTAACATTTAGAGTATGAAATCAAAAAATACAGGGATGATTGTATGGGGAAAATACTGTAAAATTAATATGGCATGGCTGCACCATCCACCTTAATACTTTCCCAGTTCCTGTCGTTGTCAAGTTGTGCAACACTACCTTAAGGGCTTCGCTGTCGAAGATATGTAAAACCTTACAATAGTAATATATACATGTGTATGTGTGTGTGTTTGTATGTTGGTGTGTTTGTTTGTGTGGCACTGCAAATCCTCGCCCTCGTTCAGAATGCTATGAGTCTTCCTATGGGAGATGCAAAGCAAAGTGGCTGACATCTGGTGGTGAACTTCTGAACCTATATATTGTACACGTGTGTAGCGATGCTATTTAAAGTCTATAAATAAATACTATGTGGCAATAGTACTGTTCTTTCTTGTAACAACAATGTAAAAATATCTTTATGAGTCTTGATTTCGTCATACAGCGCAACTTCTGCCAAAGTAATTGTATTCATATTATAAACAGTATTCTCTATAAACTAATTCTGTATTACTTGTTTATATTTTCTTTTCCAATTTTCGTATGTATTGTAGTAAACATGTTGCTTTCATTATAACTGGTTTATTTAGTCGTAGACATGTCTATGCGCTAGAATACAAACTTAGCATGCGTGTCTTATTAAAAAATAATTTTCGGTTTTATGTTTATTTTTGAAAAGTAGATTTTTTTCCCTACAAAAATTTTTTACAAAAAATTTTCCGCAGCTACGTTTGCAGAACGTTTCGTAAATATCTAGTAACGTGAAAATTACAAGCTCTTACTATCCCTTTTTATATAAAGTATTAGTCTACTTGCAATAACGATAATATTAATATATGTTGTAACAACAGCATGAACTAACCTTCAAGCATTATGTAACCTATAAGCATTCTGAACGGACAGTTTTCGTGTGCACAAATTTTAATCAACTTTTTAGTTTTCCAAAAATATTATATTAATTTATTTTCTTATAAATTGTACAGGGTGTCCATAAAGTCTTTCCCTCATTACAAAAATTCATAACTAGAAAACTACAAATGCTAGCAAACTGCGGTTTGGACGAACATTATGTGCAACTCATAAAGTTTTTTTTTGCCATATTAGGCAACTTCTACATGTGCACCGTTGGTGGCCCGTAGAACATCAAGGCGATATTCAATTTCTTGCCACGTTTT
>PNEQ01130728.1:0-26257 GCA_003012365.1 Medauroidea extradentata | reverse complement strand
TAGTGAAATAGTTATTATTATTGTTGTCAACAGCTGAATATTGGCGAGTTGAAATCAAGTATGTTTTAAAATGCTGCACAAAATGTTAGGCAAGTCACTAATATTATATCTGCATCATAGTGCAAGATAACCATAAAGATTAAAAATTCATTGATTTTGTTTTAAAATTTCTCCTGAACATGCGCATGCTTGACAATGTAAACATTGTTATGGCATTGGCTTAGAATATCCATTTAAACCGATGTTACAACCACAGTTTAATTGTATTTGCCGGACATAAATGTTAAGAAAAATTATTAAACAGATTGTAACAGCCTGGTTTGGCAAACGTTTGCATAACACTTACCTTTATTTATGTCCAAGCTACATTATGCAAATTGTAGGTTAGGCCAGAACTTTACTTTTAAAACATTGACCAAATAATAGAACCTAAAACATTTCAATTTTTCACTAAAATATTGACTTTCGTAATATATAAACTGTTTTGCAATGAGTTGCTACCTATAAACGTAAAAAAAAAAATCACTTAATCCCTCACTTCATAAACATTATTTACATGGAAAGCAAACAGCTAATTCGCATAATACGTTTCGTGGATAAGCATGGAAGAATTTTGAAGACCATATTTTGCAAATTGTTGTACATTTCGTTGTGCGAAACAACATACTAACTTCATTTTAGCTTTTATGCGAGTACAGCAGAACGAGCCGAAGTCGTCTTGCTTGCACTGACAGGCACATATTTAACCACCAATAAAAGTTATTTCATATGTAAATGACCGGTTGTTACTATTATGATCACACGAAGTATCTATTCAAGTTTATTTACAGAGCGATCCGATCAGCTTGCACCTCGTAGTTTCTTTAAAAATCGTCGTTGACGTGAAAAGAAGCACGGATTTGTATACATTTAAATGGCCATTTCGAGCTATCTAGGTACGGAGTGACGTCACAAGATTAGAGTGAGAAAAAGAGAAAATGCGCACGGGCACACCATTATATGTACATCGTGGCTCCGCCTCTTGCGGCTTGCGTTTCCGAGTATATTTAATTCCAACTACGACTCGAGGTGCAGGTGCAGAGCAGATTTCCTTGCGTTGCGCTGCGTCGGTGCAAAACGCAAGTGGTGATATTTAATCGGCCCCCTGTAACCGTCCTCCTGCCTCGGTTGCCAGAAACGTGCAAACACCCTCAGCCTGGTTGCAGCATGTTTGCAAACACCGCGCTAAAAATGCTCTGTTCACAGGTACCAGTACCAATTCAACCGCCAAAATACGCCTTATATTGTGCTAACTAGAGTGGACGTGGCCCGAAACGTATTTTAGCTTCTTTTCGGCCACACACCTGCTCACCTCCATGGTTTATACCGTCTTAACTAGTTCATAAACTTGCCAGCAGATGTCAGCCACTTTGCGTCACTGCGCGTATACTTGAATTATATAAGTTCTTTGCTGTAATATTGCTTTTTTTTCTCCCTTTCCATGTGATTCATATATATGGATCTGTGCTTTGTATTGTGTTGAATAACATTTGTGTTGTAAGGTATTGCTAAGAGTAAAGGTAGGTATATTATTTGTCTCGTTTTAAAATGCTTTTGAATTTGATTTGGTGATATTTTTTTTAGTAATCTGCAGTTAAGTTTTGTTAAATTTGTGTATTAATTTCGTAATTGTCGCAGAGAATAGCGTTAGAGCTAGTGTGTCACATGACAGTTGGAGCGACTTTGTGGGAGTTGTTGACGCCGAGTCTTGTGTTACAGAGGCATAGCTACTGTCAAGAATGCCGATATTGTACAGCGTAGTCGCGCGAGGAACCACAGTTCTTACCAAGTATGCCTCCTGTGCAGGCAACTTTGCAGAGGTCACTCAACAGATCTTGGCTAAGATACCACCCGAGGATACCAAGCTAACCTACTCTCATGGCAGTTACCTCTTCCATTATATTTGCGAGAACAGGATTATATACATGTGCATCACTGATGACGTAAGTATTGTGTTTCACTCTCTACAGGTTTACACTATTTTTCTCTCATATCAAAGGTCTGTATTCTAAACCAACAGATTTGTTGTGTCCACAATACAATTTGTAGGCCTATGTAATTCTATTGTTTTAATGACAGTTTAGTTTGCAAAAAGACTTGTTTCTAGGTAAGCAAATAGGAAAGAGTTATGATTAAGGTAACTACAACTAGTCATATTTTTTAAGGTTCATATGGTATGTAAAATATGGCGAACTAAAATATTTAAAGTTGAAATGTAAGAACACAGTGGCCAAAACAGTGGACCTTCTATTTAACTTTAAAGGTGTAAGATACATAACAAAACAAAAATGTATAGGTATATATTCATTTAAAAAACTTGAAATTTAATGTGCCTACTTGTGTGTATTTTTATGGAGGTATACGATTAGAGAGTCAATTTGAAAGAATCACTGTATGATAATATACAGGGTGTCAGGCGCTTAGTAACCTGGGGGAGGGGGCAGGCGCTTAGTAACCAGGGGGGCGGGGGGCCCTCCCCCATGACATCTTCCGAAAGTATCGAACTTGCCCGCAGCAACTATCGGACATCCCAACGCGCGTCTCATCACTATCGAACTTAGGTGCATTTACAAGGGGTATTTGAAAAATTAATATAAAAAAAACTACTCACCCAAATTCGTTTGTAAACATTAAGATTCACAGAGGACGGTTCAAACTTTTGTCCCATATGTACATAGTTCAGCATAAGCATTGTAGTTGGATGCTAGAAGTTATTTTATTCCAAAATATCCTTAAGGTATCAAACATTGATTCTTTTACCAAAATATTGTTTGTGTTTGGGGTATTAACTGTCACAGAACTACATACACGTAATTAATTTGTATTAGTCCGTACGTTTTAAGTACAGTTAGGTACACAAATATTTTTAAGAAGTCTTTTATTACAGCCAATGCCACATAGGTGGTTTTTCACTGGCAACGACGATATTTAAGATTGCATGTTGAGTGACACTACACGAAACCACCTTCACTTTGTCAAGTTGTGCATGTCTACACTTACACCTCTGTTTGCACCAAACTGGTGATTACAACTACGTTCGTTATTCTGCTCACTGAACCATACTGGTACAGTGTGATAGTGAAGTATAGTGTATTAAGATGATGAAGTATTAACAGTGTGAGCTGACTGATCAAACGTGTAACACTCACGTAGCAAATACACATGAAATAAAATATTTAGCCCTTATATTCAAAAATAAAATGTAGGCCCTATGGCAAATTATTGATTGGCGGAAATTGATTAGGTGCTATTCCCTACATTATAGGAAGAAATAGGCATACTAGTGATATACATCTCTCGACCAGATACAAAACACATTCATATATTTCATTAAACTTAAATAATAATTTTACTCTACATAATGTTAACAACAGATGTTAGCTCGGTGAATTTCGATAGCTCAGACGGAAAATGTGAGTCTTTGATAGTTCTGAGAATCTCAGACATCTAGTAAGGCTTAGGATTTTTTACTTTGTCTTTCAAATATACGTCTGCTACATTTAAATCAGAAATATTATTCAACAAAAATATGAGACGTAAATTTCAATAGGCCTAAGTTTCTAAAAAGTTCCGAAAATCTTGTGGAGTTTTTTAGTTCATCTTTAAGAAAAAAATAATGGCCTGTAAGTGGCATCTTACGTGCATCCCTCGTTGGCATTGTACCAAGTCATTGCAACTTGCGAACCTCCAATAGTAATCCGTCGGAAAATTGAACCCTAACCGCTTTTGTGAGAGGCGCGCTATTTGGTGCGCAATCACCGTATCGAGCAATTTAAGTAAAACACATGTGTTAGGAATAAGACAGCCTGTTGTATTTGCCTTAAAAAGTTTGAAACTACAAGCAAACTGATTTTTGAAGCAGTTGATGGTAGAGTGAAGACTTTGTGTGATCTTGAAAACCATATTATGTATTATATAATACTGTACAAGGTTATAAATAAAGTTTAATTATGCCAGCACATTTATGTTTTAATCTCTGTGATTACTCTATTTAAGTAGGTACTTTGAAAAAATCACTGTTAATATAGAAATAAGTGAAGAATAGTTGTGTGTCAGTGCAGTCTCCGACTGTAGAAGGTGTTTATTTGCCTACTTAACAGCCATGAGTCTGTGACCTCGTATTCGAAGTATCGCGATCATTTTTATGTTAGGTTTAATTAGTCCATAAGCCCTTGAAATAAATGGCTATTAGTTGGATAACTTTGATATGATGTTACAGCGACATTAATTGTATGTATGAGTGGAAGAAGTTATGCATCAGCTTCTAAAAGTATTGTTATAACTATTGTATATGTTTTCCTCTACTATTACTTTCAAGAATCATCATTTTCATGCCGTGCAGTATTTCCAATTCAAACTTAATTAAAATCAATGTCCTCTTGTAATGCATTGTGAACTTAATGGTATGTAGACTATCTAGTTCGTCACAAAACCTGGTGATTCATTGTTAGTTATTCTGATTGCTGAGTGAGATATTCTGTTGGTTCGAGTCCTGATACGGCATAAAACTGAACATTTCGACAAATGAATGATACTTTTCACAATGCAAATGTGTGTAATGTAAAAATGGCAAGCAGCGTATTAAATGTAGAGATCCGACAGATGCTTAGATACCACCATTTCACACCGTAGTTCAAATTTTTTTCCCTGAGAGACCCCTCGGTTTATTCGTACGTTTGATAATCTGGATTAGCACTTTGCCCCCACGTGACATTATTGCTTCCTACGCACATGCAGGGTGTCCTGGGAGGAAAGGGCAGTGTTCTGGGAGGTGCTAGTACTGGCCATTGTAATCAGAAATGTTCATATGGACATTGGGCCGATAGGGGATGGTTGGTGACATAGTCCCATTTGACTGTAAACTTTGATAAGCTCTAAAATTACTGTTATGGTTTTATTTGCAGTTATGTTTGTGCTAGCAGTGGCAGGTCATGTCACAGTCAAGGAGGCAGTGCGTTGCCGTGGAAACGTGTTATACACAGCTAACTGACTAATGTGGACTGTGATCGTTGTGTTTAGGATGACATGAAACAGAATTGTTCTGTATTAATTGTCATCTTGTCATTACAGCTATGGGATTAAAGATTTTAGTGTGTTATTCATTATGTAGACCTATTACAACTTCCTTGTAACTGAAACGAGGAACATTACTGCAAATAGATCATGTTATCAATGTTTACACTCAGAAGGGGCTATCTCAGTGATTACAATGGCCGGTACTATCACCTCCCAGAACACTGCCCTTTCCTCCCGGGACATCCTCTATGTGTTACAGATATATACATTATTGTACCAGGAATAGGTGCTTCGTTTGATCGAGAAAATACATAGGCATTTTCCCAAAGGCCTGGAATTTCCCTGAGCTGGCCAAGATGAAGTTTGGCAACAATGTAACACAAGGCATTTACAAAAAAATAGTAGGTTTAATCTGCTAGGTAGTATTGGTCACGTGATTAGATTTACTCAGTTGTTGAACATTTGTAACTGTTTTTCCGAGCGTAAATAAATTCTTAAGAGTAGTATGTTGGCACCCTTTTTTTTTAAAAGAAATACGCCAAAATCTGCAGAAGCTGTATATTTTAGTCGCAGATCTGTAGTATTAGACCTGGTTAAAACAGTGTAGAATATCCTTTGAATTGGTACAATGTACGTATAGCATTAGGCTATAATTGTGTACTAGTAATGTATAACTTAGCCTATTGTGCAAAAATACTAGACCTAACATCCAGAAATCTACGTAGCAAAAAAGGTTTCGCAGGGTGAAAGTTCTCTGATACATTACCTCCACTTTTTTGCATTAATCAAGAATTTACTATTTGCAAAAAAAAATTTTGAATTGTTGAAAACTTATGTGTTTAGAAGGCACAGTAATGAATAATTCTGTGATAACAATAATAATTCCCGTACAATTGTGCTGACAGCTGGTGCAGGTACACAAGTGCTCCCTGAACTGCCACACTCGCCTTGCTGTCACCAACATGGACTGCCACCCGCTCTGTCCTTCTCCGAGCTCTCTGAATCTTACCACTGTTGTTAATTAGTATTGTAGATAACTCACACCATCCCCCTCCTTGTAACCACCTTATATATTCTGACAAGTCTCTCCGCCTTCTCCTTTCCTTCAGCAAACACCTTCATTAATGAAGCCTGGGGTATCTTTCTTCCTCTCCATCCTGCCCCACTCTTCACCTGTATTTCACCCATCACGCTGCCCATCCTCTCCAACGCCCATGTCTCCACCTTCACGTAAGGGTCCTAGACCGCTGCTGCATGTTCCACATTCGACTAACTATGGTGTCAGATGCCTTTATTTTGGGACTAACTCCCTTCGGTACTCTACCAGTTATTCCCATGGCCTTCCTCCCTTTTGAAACCACTTTCTGTACCTGTTTTCTCCAACCCAAATCATCCTGTAACACTACCCCTATGTACTTATGATGTGTATAATTCCATATCTCTTGCTCTCCCCATTTGTAGATATCCTCGCTCTTTCTCTGCTTCCCTCATCCATTGCCTGTATCAAGTCCTCCAGTAGACCTGCCAGCTGAGATTTGTACGAGAAGCCTTTCTAAATCCACGTTGGCAACCAGTCCTTCCTATCCGTGACCTTGATCACATACTGCATTACCAATCTCTCAGTTACCTTCCTAGTAGTCTATGTGAGACTAACAGGGCTTCATTCGTCCTCGCCCTGCTTGTAGATGGGCGCCATGTTGCCTCCTTCCGTCATTGCGGTAGTTTCCCTTCCTCCAATAACACTGCAAGGGGCCTACACAGCTCTTCCACCATTCCCTTGAACACTGATAAATATTAAGCTTGCAGCATTTCAGCCTTCTCTTTATCCCTTGTTGCTATCTAGCTATGTTTGTCGTCTAAAAGTGGAATTCTCTGTTCCATTCCCCTTTGTTCTTAATATACCTATATAACTCTGCCCCTCCTTTCCTTTTACTCCCTCCATTATGTTAGTTAAGTATTCTTTCCTTGCCTGACTGATATCTTGTCCCACACTGTCATCTCTCTCTTTACCACTCTGAGCGTCTCCTTCTGCACCTTCTCTTCAGTCTTTTAATAACCTCAATATAATATTTAGGCTCCCAATTCGCCCATATTATTTTAGTGGGGACAAAATTCCTCAACATCTGCACAATTTCTCTCAAGTTTCTTCCACAGGCTGTCTATATTAACCTTGTTTTCCCATTCCTTATTGGTAGGGATAGGAAAATTTCGCAAATTCAATTACCCACATGCTAGAATCCGTTATCCAGCGCATACTCAAGCCTCGGCTATTCGTTCATTATCTGTTGTTCTACTGAGTAGCAGCTGGTTGCCTAATATACGGGGCTTGAGTATGGACAGAAAAGTGCATTATAATATACAGGTCATTGAACTTGTAAGCGATTCCTGTCCTTACTTCTAGAACAGTGCAGACTATCCTTTTGCAACAGGACAATATACGTGTATGTTAATCTGGATGTTGATGATCCTACACGTTTAAACTCTTTCCCTAGATCTTCCCTTGAAACACTAACAGCGAATTGAGGCAAATGTCAGGGTTTTAGATTGTGACAGTTAAAAAAATATAATGTTTCAATGTGTTCTCGAAAAGTACAAAAGAATGGAAGGGTTTTATTTTACCATCTGATAACCTTTATTCTGGTATCTAATTATAAAATTAAATCTGCCTGCTCTTGTACATACTATTGTGGTACATGTCTTAAACTATAGTCTTTCCTTTGTTACCATAAGCCTAGCGAAAATTAACCTACCTTCAGGTAATGTCTACAGTTGTTTGGAAAATAGAGAATGTAGTGTGCTGGATTGCTACCGTACAAAGGTATTAGGCAGTAAAAAAAGAGCACATTAGTTGTAAGGAGATACAAATATTATTTTTAAGCAATTTGTTTACCTAACATTGCATATCGTCGTTGCTGGTGAAAAATCTCTGATGTACAAAATTAAAATATTTTCAGGAAAGTAAAAAACAAGATCGCATAAGGTAGAAGTACTGAAGTTCAATAGTGCTATCTGTTCGGGCCGATAAAAATTTATCCTGTGTACATGTTGATTGTATCGATGGTGCGGTATGTTCTATGAATATTTCGCTTTCGACCACAGTAGTTCGTAACCCTTTGTCACACAAACTTCGGAAGGGAAAAATTTTTTTGTGTGGCTCAGCACTGACATTGTTGTGAATTAAGTGTTGCTGCGAAATTCCATAAGCAGGTAAGTATACCCCTTAAGGTTTGTGCTGCATAATATAATGTTTAATAGACTGTACCTAGAATTATTAGCATAAGTACATGTTGCCGAACATATAAGATATGACATTCTTATATGTAATCTATGTTGGTGGGATATTATGAAGGTATCTAACTAGTGTACATCCGAAAAGCTATTGTACAAAAGTTCGATAGTGCAAAAATTTGTGTTGTATTGAAATGCCTCTGCGCATAACATGCTGGATAACAAAAATGTGTACACAAAAACCAAATTCAAGCATAGGTAAAGTTTTGTGACAGTTATTGAACTTTCATACACTGTGCACAAATGTTTGATACTGCGCCAAATCATGTTGTATTAATATGGGTATCGGTAACTATTTGATATTATGTACTGTAACGAAACAAAAGTACAGGGTGTAAAGTAACCTAACAGTACAAACTATGTGTGTGCAGGTAACAATGGCGAAATGTGAAGCAGCGATGGCTGCAAGACATGTCGTCGTACACGAGGGTTTGAATATATATCAAGCCGCGCGGAAACATGATGTTATATATTCGTCAGTCCATGATTAGGAAGAGGATATTATAGTATTGTGGGCTACCTATCACTAGTTCCCAAGCAGATTTCTCTGTGACGAAAGATGATCTGTTGAATAGTGTACAGCGGTATGTCAAAGATCTAAAAGGACCAACACCATTCCAGAAAGGCCGTCCAGGGCAACCCTGGTACCAAGGCTTCCTCAAGCACCACCGGAGATCACAATCGGGACACTCCAAAATCTGACTGCCAGTCATGCTGCTATCACAAAGCCACGCCTTGTGTCTTGGTTTCAAGGGGTTTACAGCTACGTGAAGGGGAAACAGATTGTAGACATCTTTAAGTACCCACGGCATATTTGTAATGCAGACGAGACTGCCTTTGTCTTGAACCTTAAAGGTTCGGGGTACTCTCTGAAAGAGGAACAAGAACTGTTTACCAGAAGGTGAATAGCGATGACAAGGAATCTCTCACTGTACTAATGAATACAAATGCTGCAGGTAAAGTGTGCCCACCGCTTGTATGTTTTAAATATGAGAGGTTCCTCCAAGATATTGGGCATGCCATCCATGCCTTCAGGATGGGGACTGGGAAAGTCAGCAAATGGGTGGATGACAGATCCAATATTTTATGAATATGTTACCAACATATTCCACCATGGCTGAGTGATAACAATGTTCCTCGTCCAGTCATCCTATTTATTGATGGCCACTCGTCACACCTGACATTGCACACCAGCAAGTTCTACCGTGAAAATGACATTGTGTTGGTGGCACTGCTGCCCAATGCTACTCTCACCCTACAGCCAATGGACGTCACAGTGAAATGTGGATGGAAGAAAGCTATTCACGAGTAGCGAATGTAGCAGGTACAGGCTAAAATGGACACAGTTTTCAAGACGAAGGACTTTGCTCAACTGCTTCATGCAACAATAAGGAAATGTGTCACACCTGACATTGTGAAGGCAGGCTTCAGGAAATGTGGTCTGTATCCCTGGAACCCCACAGCACCACAATGTACAGATTAATGTTGACAAATACACAACCAGGTGCACTACAACAGACAGAGATACCCTCAGCACTGACCACATCTACAGCTGAGACAGGCCCAACACTGCCTGACATTCTGGTGGTACCTGCTGCTACACCACTAGCAACACTTCCACCTATAGTGCACTCAGTGGACACATCATCCCCACCACTGTTACGACGAGCTACATCGTCACCACCACCACATTCAGTGCAATACAATCATCATGAGAAAAGATAGTGTGCGTTGGACTGTCTGCTGGACTATTTGGGTGAGACGAAAGTCCGAGAGTTAAAGGCTGTAGGAGAAAAGTGGCATGGTGTATCACAGAATGGAGAGTTGTTTAAGTAATGGCGTGTCAAGGGCACATCTCAACCAAAACAACTGCACATAACAACCATCCCTCCTCTGCTGTCGCACCCATCAACATCTACTCGATCACGAGAAGATATCAGTCCTTCACGATCACTTACCATATCTGTCCCTCGTAGGAAAGGTTCCTCTGCCAGCTCAGGAACCACAGTAACAATCCCATCTCCCTTTAAAAGGATATTTGTGTGGCTGTCGCAAACCCCTCGTAAACCAAACACCAGAGCACCAAAATAACTGACTCCATCTGTCGCTTCTTCAGGTGCTTGGATTGAACAGCGCAACAAGAAATTAAAAGCCTGAGCTGTAGCGACAGAAGGAAGAGAGAGCAGCGTGACGTGCAGAGAAGAGAGACAGCCAGCGAAACACGTGCCAAGAGAAAGCTGTTATTATTTGGGGGAGGGGGTCATAATCGGAAATTGGGGATCCAGGGGGAAATTTCATTTTCATAGTGCAAAATTGTGCTTTAAGCAGTTTTTCAGTTTTTAAACCTAAACATGGAATGTACTGCATGCAGAAATCTTAATATTTTAAAAAGTGTAATTAATAATTTTGTGTCGTGAACTTAAAAAAATAAAGTGTTAAATAATTTATATAGGCAACATGTTCGCCCATACATTTTTCTTAGCTTTTCTTTTTTTGTAATTATGCCATGAATTATGAAAACATTCAGAACAAAGTAAATAATGCTCATTCAGTTGTTTCAGTTCTGACATTCTACCTTTGCATACACTGAAATCACGGGCCACGTAATTAAATGGTTCATGTAATTTATTATTTCTTAATTTTCTCAATTATATACATTATTTATATTTATGTTTTGGAATTCCTGGAATTTATTAATGAAAATCTCTTCATGTTTAATTAAAAACACAATTTTTTTTTATTATTGTTACGCCATTAAATAATTGACAGTGTCCTTTTAAAGTAATGCATTCATAAAAAATATATCTAATACATGTTAAAAATAATCTACACTAACTGAAAATATATGTAATACATGTTTAAAAATAATCTACACTAATGGAAAATGTAATTTATATATTTGGACAATCCTTTGTCGACCTGGCCAGCAAACCTAAACTAAGAAATATGTTGTGGGGCAGTATCGGAAGTTCCGTCTGTAGTGTTGTAAGTCAAATAATTCCCTGAATTATTTCTCCCTATTTTATTATTTTTAGAATAACAAAAGAAAATGTCTTTCAATGGGCAACAGTTAAAATGTTGCTTCTTTGATAGCAATCAGCAGGGCTTACAAATGTTTATTGTTTCATTTATTATGATTTACATTCAGCTTTATTGTTCGCTGTGTAGCATAAGAGTTAATTATGTTAAGAATAAGAATGTTTTAAGAATTGTTTGGTTAACTTAAAAGAAAGCAAACTAGACTTATATCAAGTGTGCCTTCCACGTGTAGAAGTTTTTGCTCTTTGGAGGCTTGGACGTAAACAGTAATAAGAGCGACCTTGAAACTTTCCTCGTAACAGAGCAAAGCACTGAACTAACGGGAAGCTTCACACCAAACTGCTTTTGCTATGAGACTCAAGCAGTGACCTTGCCAATATAATTTTATTGATTGTAAGTTCATAGCGAAGTTCAGAGAGGTATTATATCTTAGTTTCACATCATCCGGTCATTTTATTTCAAGGCACTGGAGTCAGAAAAAGCCACGTTTGTTTTGTTTAAGAATCTCAGAACAATGTTACTAATGTTGTCAGGTAACATTTTGTACACGACTAGAGTGTTTTCATTTCGTAAGTAGGCAAAATATGTTACTGCTGGCCATGATGTATTTGAGACCAACAACATACATTCACTTGAAAGTCACTTGGTGGCAAAAGGTTAGTTAAATACAGTATTATATTTGTTTACAGAGACTGTCTATTGACAGAATCTGCTAAAAAAGAGTTACATCAGACAAACTCTAATGATGTGAATGTAGCACATACATGGACTTAATATAAAATACATTGGGATAATAGTAATTTTAACACTTTGTCAATTTGATTAGACAGTATGATGGACAACAGAGTAAGTTTACAGACTTTAACAGTAAGTGAAAATGTTGGGAGTGTTGTTTCGAAAGACGGGAATACTTACATTTTTAAATGATGGTTGTTTTGAGTAAGAAATGAGAAATTTTGTAACCTCTTATATGCTATTGTTTCCTGGATTTAAATGTTAGAACCAGATACACTGAACATTAATAACACAAACGGGGCTTCAACTGACATTGAAGATGCTGTAAATGTGTCAGTTTGAGAATCCCCACTGTCGAAGGGTGATGAGAAAATTCTACCAAAGAAATGTAAACAAGGGAGACACTAGCTTTGAAACACATCCAGCTGGCTGCATTCGTGTTAGTTAATATTCATGAGGCCACGTACTGATACCTGACGAACAATACAGCGCTGCTGAGTATACTTGCAACATTTATAAAGATATGGAGCACATTGGAGAAGGTATTGTTATAACTGAGCTACTCAGTACTGAAGTAGAGAATGTTCAGTATCATTGGATGGCACTTGGTGATAAGGTCTGTGTTGTCATACACAGTTGTTAAAAGTTGTAAACATAATACTGTGCATGCCTATAACCTCTGCTGCTACAGAGGTCTTCCCGTACACATGGCAGGACACATTCAAAACTAACAAACTGCCTAACCACTGAAATGGCAGGTAAAATATCATTCATTGCACATAGTTGTAAACTGTGTTGTCACATCATCGAGAACACTTAAGAAAAGTTCTGCCTGTCGTCGTAGAAGCAGAATGTGAGAAATTACAGAAGAAAAGACTACCGGTGTGTTTATTAAGTCGAGACAATGAGTTCTTGCAAAGAAATAGAAGACTAAAGTGGTGGCAGTGGTAGAGACAATGAAGGTGAAGATGCAATGTAATAATATAATAATGTCTGATTCAAATTAGGTTCTAACTGTAACTTACATTTACTATGCATTGTCCAACCATTATGTAAAACTTATATTTGTTATGCCTACTTATTTGTCCTTATTTACCCATCAGTTTCTGATTTGAATAAATGTGCTGATAACATTTTCAGATCTATGTAGCTAGATAAGGACCATTTATGTATTTTTCAGGTGGACTAAATTCTGCTAAATCTGTAGTTACAATTTTGTTCCTTACATAGATTTTTCTTCCACATAAGCTAGAGTGTATCAGTTGAAAACTGATGATTAAATTATTTTCATCTTTTGCAGCTGTAAACATTTTTTTACTCACTGTTTACAAACTGTTGAAGTGTGGTAGTGTATCTGCAATTTATTATTTTTTAAGTACAAGCGTATTCTTCATTTCTTTATTACGTGTGTAAGTTATATTTGTATCACAAACAGATAAAGATGGGTAAATGTTCAAAATTTTATGCATTGAAAGTTTTTCTGGGAACTTTGCAAACGACTGGAAAAAAATAGGAGATTTTGATGTCGCGTTATAAATGAGCATCTCACAGACTTGTAGCGACATTTATTCAGTTGTAATTGTGTCTGGCCTATTTTGAAATATGATTGCAGTGTGGATAGTATTCTATCTTAGAAATGTAGAACTTACTGACTAAGCTTAAGATGGATTCTTGAATTATTTTCTCTGATCCCTTCATATGCTTTCTAACACTTACATATCCTGTTTAAATGTGTTTTTAAAGTTTATTATTGTCTAATGCTCCAATTGTTAACTGTAGTACAAGCTGCTGTGTTTGAAAAGCTGGTACAGTTCTTTATCTGCTTTGCTTCGCAAACTATCAGTTCACTGTTTGTCGCCCAGCTATGTTATGTGTGATTTATGGAACGTGGTAGTCTAGCCCGACTCAGTTTACATAGTTTCCTGCAATCTAACCCTTGCGTATATTGACGACTTCAAGTAATTCAATTCTAGGAACAGTGTTTTCAGTTAATTTTAGCCACTACTGGAACAGTGACAAAAAGCAGTATGGTTCACTTGTCACAGTTGCTGCTGAAAATTACTAGTCTTCGTTCATAACATATAAAAATACAATTGCTTTTGAAAATTGTGACCTTATAAATTATGTCTGTCCCTTCAACTTTATAATCAACATGTGACCGCAAAAAAAATATTTCCCTGCCTATCCTGCAGTGCTCAGCCCCCCTCCCCCTTTTTTTCCCACCAACTCTTTGTGAAAAACTTATTAAGTCTTTTTCACAAGAGGTTTTGCTGCCTGTGTAAAAACCTTAAAGGAAGACAAAATACAAAATTGAAAAGTAATAGTACTGTATACATAAACAAGCAAGGCCACAAAATAAAAATCACTTGTAGGCATAGAAACAGAATCTTAACACATGCTAAAAACAGGGCATGTGCAGAAATCTCTCATAGGTTGTTTGCAGGCACAGTAGAATATGCGTGCTAAGTAAGTTAAGGACTGTGACCAAGAACTCGGTTGGATGCACCAATCAATATTCAAAACTCCAGCCTCGGTACCAGAAACTATACCTGGTGAGCTGAAGGGCACCCAGCACACAATCCTAACTATATTGGTTTCCTTCTTCCTATCCTGGAAAACAGGAACCTTAATGTAAAGAAAATATGCGCAAAAACAATTATAGTCATCTGCACAACTGGAAAAATACAGTACAGTTTTATGAATAGTTTGTATTTAATGTCTTAAAACTTCAACCGAATATTGGTGCTTGAAAGTTTACAAACTTCAAATAACCACTAAAGGTCATTAGAGAATATTTCCCTTTCATTAGGAAGAAGTCACTCATGTAACGCTAGTCACTACTGCCCAGTTCACACTAGTCCAGTACATTGTGACAGTTCTCTAGGCACATATTTTTCACATACAAGATTAATAAAAATTACTCAGTGCACACAAATGATGTCTGCATAGGAATAACGTTTAATGTATATTACACTTGTGTAGGCCCATTTCAGAGTCACCACTATTTGTTGCAGCATACTGTAAAGCGGCTGTAGATGGCAAAACAAATTAGTACTTTTGTGGTCCTTTTTCGGTGTGAAAACCTTTGTGCAGAATATTTTAAAAGGTATAGGCATGTACAATGCATGAACATAAAATGTCGTCGCAC
The DNA here is from genome assembly GCA_003012365.1 of Medauroidea extradentata. NCBI lineage: Eukaryota > Metazoa > Arthropoda > Insecta > Phasmatodea > Phasmatidae > Medauroidea > Medauroidea extradentata. Next base: position 10,992 of record PNEQ01130728.1, on the reverse strand, counting down.
TTACAATTCCGTATCTCTAGGCGAGGATTTGCGTGGTGTGTTTACTACGCATTTGTTTCTGCAAACCCTGTATGCGCATATGTTTGTGTGTAAAAAATCTTCTACTAAGTATGAAGTAAATAACATTTAAATAGGCCATTAGATCAACCAAGATAACTTTTTCTATTCTAATGTTTTAAAAATAACGTGCTGGTACATGAGAATATCTTTAATGTCCTTATTTTCTCTTGCCGAAAAATTCAACCATAGTTATTACTGTAGGTTTTTCCATGTAAAAAGGTAAAACTCAGTAATAATATTGAGCTAAACATCATGTGCACACCATCTCTTAAACCTCTAATAAACACTTTGAGGTGAACCAACTGTTTATGCTGCTCATTGTTTGCAGCTGCCCTCTTGCAACCTGCGGACGAGTTAACTCATGCCTCTGATTTTCGCAAGCAATTTGGAGGACACTTTCCAGGTTTTAAGGAATGTTGTGCATTTGTGATAAAAGTAGGAAAGATAACATTTCATATTGTGGGCACTTCTTGGTGTCAATATTTGTGCCATTTTATGTAATGGTTACTTTTATGCTGTGGGTACTTTTCAGAATTCAATAAAGTTAACATTTAGCTTGTAAAACCTGAGTTGTAACAATTCAGCCAATGGATTGTTTTCCATTATTTGTGGATGATAAAAAAACACATTTACTGGAAAGGTAACCATTCATGTTGTGGACACTTTATAGGTTTTTTGACATGTCAATATTGTGTTAAAATCCACATTGATTACCTTTCAGGCTTTTTCTGTGCAAGGTAAGACATAAAATATCTATAAAGGCAACCGTTCAGGATGGATACTTTTCAGCTCCTCCCCCTCCCTTCCCCCGCAATTTCAAACAAACATCATGTTAGTATTATCCTCATAATTTTATAAAGAATTGTTTCATCGATTTTGCGATGTGAATAGATGTTCACAGTTCAGTTACGTGTGCACTGCAGAGTAAGTGTAATATTAGCTGTACTTTTAGTGAGGATGAAGTACTTTCCGGGATTTCTGTTTGTGAAACATATATGTATAAATTAGGAAATGAAGTAGATTGAGGGTAACAAGACCTCTTAGGATCAAGAGCCAAATGTTTCAAGGTTTGTGTGTATGTTTTTGTTCGCTTTTGTAAACAATGATATTACTGTGTAGGTTGGTGTACAATCTAGGCAGTACTAAGAGACTCGCGTGCTCAAACATCTGCCGCTGAGTGTAGCTATCATGTGACATACTGCTATAACTGGGAAACTAACTACTATAGCAAACCATTCCAAACATGATATCTTATTAGTTCCTGGTAAGTGAACTTAATTAAGTTCTACCTATATGTGTACAACAAATGTGTTTATTGAAATTATTTGCACCAACACTGATGAGTCTTGTTAGTTGTAGTGTTCATTTGTTTTATGTTGTGTGATAATATCTGTGAGAAGGGTTGTTGAGAAATGTTTTAATAATACTGGCGTAGCAGTATGTGTGCTATAATATAGGTAGTGTAGTGTAGGCTGGAACCTTGACGAGACATCCACGCAGCTACAACTGCTAGTTGTTCAAGCTCGGGCAACCTACATTAAACCAGGCTTACATACAGTAGTTCTGTCTACACAGCTCTGTTTTGTTTTCTCAGGATTTTGAGCGCTCCCGAGCATTCCTGTACCTCAACGATATCAAGCGCAGGTTCCAGACAGCATACGGAACGAGAGCAGAGACTGCCTTGGCGTATGCCATGAACACAGAATTCTCCCAGGTGCTGGCTAATGAAATGGTAAGACGTTTATTTTGATTGCTGGTGGCCTTCTTCCTCTTCGTCGATACTCTCGCCTCACAAACACACTTGATTCTTTACAGAAACATTACTCCGAGTCACGAGAAATTGACACAATATCGAGAGTCCATGGTGAATTGGATGAACTGAAGAACATCATGGTGAAGAATATTGGTGAGTGGAGAATATACCCTAGTTATTCTGTAACATAAAAGAACTAGATGTTAATTTTATCATTACTAGTGTTGTAAATGTTTTGATATTAAATATTCAACCAGTGAACTGTGGAGATAGGGATGGTTTGATGTCGGGGCTTCCGAAGGGAACAAAAGTAAAATACATGAAAGCATTGGGGAGGGAGGGGGTTGGGAACATAAAAATGCAACAAAGTATGGAACTGATGGAAGATACCTGATTTGTCTCAAATTAAAAACTTTACAAATCAAACTGTTTCAGCAAATAAACGTTTTATTCTGCAATTGAAGAGTGCCTAGAACTGTAGCAGACATTTATTTATAATTTTGTAATTATATATTTTTCTGACATTACAAATAACCAACTTGGTAAAATTATAATTTGGTCTCGTAAAAGAGCTGTCATTGGCTGAATAGGTTCGGGGTGTGTTTTTGGAGAAAGATTCATGTTTTAAATGGCGAGGGACTAGTGTGGAGGACGCAGAGTAAGACGGACGTGAGCTTACTTTGTAATTTTAGTGCGTAGGGATTTAAGTAGTGGAATTTTGCACAACCTGACATTGTGGGAAGCTATTCACATATTGACTTGAGTGATTAAATTAAACAACTGTACACAGAGTTGCCAATGTAATATGAAACCTTATGGTCGTTACTAAAGGGCGCTATTCACTCTATGGCACTGTACGAGTAGTTCATACATATGTGAAGCTATAGTTAGGTGACATGATGCCGAAGCATGGTCGAGGATCTCACCTAATAAGGTCATCTAAACAGCAAAAAATTTGTTGCAGTGATAATTGTCGCAAATGTTTCTTCTTCAGTGCGTAGTTGCAAAAATACTACTTTCAAGTTAGTAACATAGTTCTGTGTGTGCATAATGAAAATACCAGGTGTGCCAACATTCTTTAAAGCTGTACTGATCTCACCTGATTTCCATATGCTAGAGAAGTACATATCTGCAAAGGCAGTTGAGTTCTGAAACCACAATTTTCGTGATTTTGTCCCAAAACTCGTATATATTTTTTTAACTTTATTTGAATGGTCTAATGATACCTTTTATCCCTGCGTTGTGTTTGTGAATTGGATCACCATTATGTCCGATCACGGTATTCTGTATTATATAAACATTATTAACTTTGTTTGCTGCAGATAACATATCTTATTAGATTTGCTCATCATTTGTTGCAAGAGGAATTACTTGAAATTTTGAAATTGAACATGATGACCTTGTGCAACGTGCAAGTGTGTAGAAAGTAGCCAGGCTTACAACTAGCATCTTGAAGTACAATATAAAACATGCAACTTACCTATGTAAATATATATTGACTGTGTGGAGGCTTGTCAAGTCATATCTGGTGTTTGTACAGGCACTAACAAGTGGAAGGTGTATAACTCTGATAGTATTATGTATAAAATAAACAACATGGTAGTTAGGAACAAATTCTGTGGGAAATAAATTTATTAACATTGATGAAACTGTAAGATTTCTAATCTTCAGTACTAGGTACCAGGACAATAGCCTGGAGAGTAAAATATATGCAAGCAGCTGTAAACAAATACTTCTTATAAAGCCATATTTTATATCAAAACCAGCGTGTTTACTGACCAGTGAAAAATTCGATTGTTTCCAGTTTTCCAGGACAAAATTATAATTTTTCCAGGTACACTAAGCAAAATTGTTAATTTTGTCAAAAAGTGATTTTATTGAAACTAAATGTTAAAACAAACTGTTTTTGCATTAAAAAATATTTAAAACACTATATTCTATGCTCTATTGAGAAAACAAATGAGCAATTTTCCATATTATTAGCACCAAAAGCAATTTACATTCAAAACTAATGATACTTACCATTACTTTAATTTTCTTCTGCTATTCAAATCATATTAATTTGCTCACAACTACCAACATAAATTATTTAGTTTCCAATATAGTGTTTCAAGGGAAAGAAAAATGGCCAGCAGGCCTAGTATGTTTTGATACCAACACTGAAATTAAAGTTAAGCACTTAAGCCACAGTCAGACGGGATACAGAACTACTTCTGTTAAACATGTTTAGTTTATAACTAAATATGGTACATTTCAGGTTAGTCAGTGCAACGTTTGTTAAGTTTCAACCAAACTGGTTAGATTCATGTTTGTATCCAATGTTTGCACCATAGATAACTCCAGATAAGGATTCCCATCAAGCATTATGTAAAACCTGTAAAGTATCATAATCCTCGAGGAATATAAGTATCACTGCTGTCCATAGCCACATGAATAAGGAAAAACTTTGAACAAGGATAGTTGATCAAACTGCTTTGCAAAATATATTGGTCTTCTGCCATCTGAATCAATGTAGAAGTTATAACAGTAAATAGCGTGACCGTTGGTCTCTGAGCAGCAGTAGTTTGTAAGTTGGTACCTTGCATAGCTGGTTATAAGTCGAGCTGTCTATTACTACCACCGGTTGCAGTGATAGCACGAAACTGCCCCAGCTCACGGTCTCCTAGGCCGTGCCCCTGCCAACACCATGGTTCATATTTACAAATATCTGTACACTGCTGGCGACAGTGGCCCATACTTTAGAGGACATGACTCGTGAAGGAAAGTGTTAGCAATTTGCTCTGATAATTTAATGTGATTAAATGAACTTGGTACGATCAATCACAACTAATACCTTTAACAAGACAATACAATTACGTGGCAAAATATTGTTGCACCACAGATACGTCAGTTCATATTTTGCGCTTACCAATGTAATGTACCATTCTAGACATAATTAAAATATTGCTTTCAGTTATTTTATGGCTGTTAGCGTAATCGTGACCCAGGGAGTAATTACACCAATCGTTCTTGAAATCCGAGAGGCTACCACTGAGCTGACAATGCTGAGTGTTGGGGCTTGGAAGATTCACCATTGTCTATCTTCATGTAGAGGCATGAAACATACCTTCGACTCTTCAACCGACCTAGCCTGGCTCACTCGCCGTCAAATGGGTGAACACAAGTTACGTCCACCCTTTTTGGTGTCTCAAAACCCAGGGCAATACTAGACTGTGTCACAAGCATAAACTTGAATTATTTCTAAAAGTGGTCGAAAACCATTATCGCCATGTTGCTGCTTCTTCCCGATCCACTTGTTTGCGAACCTCAACAGCCCTAGCACCGATTCTCAAGTCAAACACGTCCGGCTTCCAAGGCAGCTAGTCGGCAACAACCATACTCCGTTCACTCCCCAGGTCGCACTTGTCCCAGTCTTGCCTGGCCCAAGAAGCCAATCTTACAGCTTGACTTATAACCAGCTATTCAAGGTACCAACTTACAAACTACTGCTACTCAGAGACCAACTGTCACACTATTTACTGTTAAGACTTCTACTTTGATTCAGATGGCAGAAGACCAATATATTTTGCGAAACATTTTGATATATTATCCTTGTTTAATGTTTTTCCCTATTTCTGTGGCTATGGACAGCAGTGATACTTATGTTCCTCGAGGAAAATTTTATTTTACCAGTTTTGTACAATGCTTGATGGGCAGCCTTATCTGGAGTTATCTACGATGTAAACTTTGGATACAAACATGAATCTAACCAGCTTGGTTGAATCTTAACAAACATTGCACTGACTTTTTTATTCATGATGTAGAACACACATTAAAAACCATGGAAATAAGTAGATGTACATAAGTAGATATATCATTAAAATATGCACATGTTTCACGAACAGTGACCATCCTATGTACGTATGTGAGTCTACAATGGCATCACGTCTTGGACATCCAGGCTGCCCAGTGTTGCCAACTAGAAATGCGTAAATGTTGTTACAGTTAGAAAAAAATTCTGTTACATTGGGCTAGGCAAATATTAATGGGAAAAAATATTACTAGAGTGCTTATTGTGTAATTTTTTATGCTGACATCTAACTAAATGTGTGAGTGAGTGAGAGATTTTGGTCAGCGCTTAACATCAATGTCTTCAGCACTTGTGAGGGGTGACACGAGGTGAGTGTGAAGCGGCGCTGGAATGAAGGGTCTGGGGAAACGGGAGATCCCAGAGAAAACCCACCGACCAACAGCATCGTCTGGCACGATTCCCACATGAAAATATCCGGGGACAGACCCCGTCGGGAATCGAGCCCGGATTGCCATGGTGGAAGGTGAGAGTTCTGACCATCGTGGCCCCACTAAATGTCTGAAATTGTATTCAAAAACATAACATTAAAAAATTCAAGAATTTTATAGTAAATTTCATGATTTTCCTGTTTCAATAACTTCTCTGATTTTTGTCAGGTGGGTGGAGGCCCTGTTGCACTAAAGATAGACACATAAATTATGTTAGTAATATTGTAACAGTTTCTTATTAGTAGCTTGGTACAGCTTGCCCCACAGGTTCAAGTGATATAGATTATAAAGTGATGTTATAATTTTTACGCACATTACATTACAAAGTTAAATTAGTTTTAATCAAAATAACAAGTTTGTACATTACAAAAGTCAAAATGTTTGTTACAAGCTAACTTGCGTAGGAACCAGACAACCATATTTCACCTTATATGTGGGCTCGTTTATGACAGTGTGATGAGAGAGAGAGAGAGAGAGTGAACAGACAGTATGTGACTAGTGGTGCTGTGTGAGGGAAGTTAATTGTGTGTAACTAGTGTGATGGCTGTACTTGTTGACAGATAATGTGGCGATGAGAGGAGAGCGGTTGGAGCTACTAGTGAACAAAACAGAGAACCTAAGTGCTAATGTAAGTACTTCCAAGACTAGTTACGAGTATTTGTTGAAGTTGTGCAGCCTTGCTCAGGGAAGCCACGTAGCCGGCTACTAAGAGAACTGACAAGATTGCCGAGACATGCACAGAGCAGCGTAGTTGAGTGATGACAGCAGCAATACTTAGGTGCCTGGGAATATCTTGAGTTGAGCTCGTAACACAGAGCCAACGTACATCTGTTTTTAAGCCAATAATAAGTATACACAGACATGAAATCAAATTATACCACTTACATTTTTAGTTCTGTTAATGCAGATAGGTGTATTGAAACTGAAATTTTCAATTTCAACAAACACCCAGTTACTTACAAATAATGTTTTTTTATGTGATTCCCAATGAAAATGTTTATTTATTTACCAATTGTCTTATGAAGGAATCTACCTACCTCGGGGCTAAGGACAGGAATCTACACGTTACATTATATTCTGTAGCGCTTGGTCACCTTGCTTTTAAGGTATCACTTTCAGACAGAAACTATTTTCTGCATTTAGGTGAGAGAAAGATTCCTACAGGAATGAAATGTGGAAATTAAGATTTACAAGTTGAGTTTCTGAGTGTTGTATGGGCTGCAAAAAATTATTGGTTCATAGTTTTCAGGGCATTGGGAAAAAAACAGCCTTAAAGATCCTATAGTACAGGACAGGCCAAGATTGACAAAAAAGTACGTGGTAGCATATATGTTTTAATACATTTAAATCCATACATATCCTTGCACCTACCAAGAGCTCTGGGATAGTCAGTATCCGTAATGTTGTCATGTTTTCATAAATGGGAACCTCATCGTCATGAGTATGGTTTGCAGAAAGACGTTCAGTATAGCATTAATTTTTTAATGCACCGTCATGATCCATATGCAAAATAGGATACTGCCTATATAATAGTTTAAAACAAGCACAAAATTGTGTTGACACTCGCTGTAGTCATATATCAACTCGGACTCACAGTAACAATGCATAGGCTGTATAAAGTAGCTCACGTCTACAAATATGTCAGGTTTTGAGTGAATATATTCCTTATATTATGAAGTGTCCCGAATATGTCACTAAGTCTGCTTCTCTACCCACGTGTGATACCACTCCACCACTTGATCAGCGTCAAGTGTAAGAGAGAGGGTGAGACTATGCCGCTGATGATTGCTAGGCGCATACATTTCTTCCTGCCAGGCATGTGTGCCCTTCTGTTCCCTACCCGGCCGGAAGAAAGAGAAGAATAAAACTAAACAATGTTGTACGCGGTCAGTTGTCGCTGTGTGGTGGCGTATATATCCTTTCCTTACGCTGTGCTTGTCAACAAAAGATTTTCCTCATAAAATAAAATAAAACGCATGGTTATAGTCTCAGGGTTGCTACAGGTCTGGAAAATAGCTTTTGGTGATGGAAAATTAATTTTTCACTTTCTTCTTCTTCTTCTAACTTTGTAGTTAGAATTTTTTTCTTTCTTTCAAGATATATAGTTAGTAATATAATTTCTTTCTCTTAGCCTCTAAAATTATAACATGGGACATGTGGTAATTGCTCAATTAAATTACAATCAGTATAAGTGCCTCAACAGTATATGTAATATGAGGCTACCAGCACCGTTGACGATCTCAGGCCTCAAAGTCTGTCACTTTTTCATTAGGTGGTCACTTTTTCTACTTTTTTCTACATTTTTGGTTGGTATTTTTTATGAATACTGTGCATGCACTTATAAACATTACAGGTTTTCTTTCTTTAACTTGTGAAGACAAAATAACTGACTGGTGTCAGTGCAGAGTATATCTGTTCATTGATTTATGAAGAATTATGTCTGAAAGGAAATTTAAATGTTGTTCTTATAGTGAAGAGTGCTGTGAGAATGTTTGCAATGAAACCACAGCTAATACTCAAGACGTTGAAGATATTCAACACACTATGGGAAAAAAGAAAACTTAAATATGTAGGCAGATACAGTATTAAGAATAGCTAGTTACTCATAGTATTGTTACAAGTTTAGCAAAATCGTACATGTGGGCAGTTCTGAGCTCTTTGGGATAGAGGTCTCGTAATTAGAAATAAAAGAGTTGCATTAAGTTATTGATTTACTAGTTCACAAAGCCTACAAAAATACACAAAAGAGCAATCAACGATAACTTTCACAACACCTTTATGCACACAATTACTACTGTGCCATAGAAACGTTAATTAACTTTGACGATTAAAGCACAAGAATATTTACCATTAATTAAAGAGTACAAATCACAATAAAAGTTGAGTCATATATACAATCAGCAGTCTCTCAAATATATCAGTCCGATGTGCTGCGCAGCACCCCGAGTGCATCACTGTCTTCTCTCTTGAGGTCTTCGGTTCGACTCCCGTCATGTACCTCCTTGTTGTCAGTCCTCTTGTTTCGCCCAATACTGCTCCGAAGATATGTGCTTGCAGCCTCACAGTAGATTCTGACGTCACCAAGATGTCTTCACCAGCCTCTCTCCACAAGCATAGCACCTTCTTCTAGTTCGACCAATAGCGAACTCTCCTCCAAATCTGTTGATTCGGCCCTTATATACTTCGACCAAACTCTGGGGATTCACCAAATTACAGAGGTCTAAAAAAAACTTACATAATGTTTAGGACGTGACATGAGTCTCGTAGGCCGATTTCATAGGGTAAAAGCGCAGTTGGAACAGGTCTATCGCGTAGTTTTGGCGTGGTTTCCATCACGTCCATAAGGTGTTTCAACACAGCTCCCAACCAGCCCGCCTTCAGAATTACAGCATGCAACAGTATACTGGCTAAACTATTGATTTTGAAGACATAGTTTACTGAAAAATAGTTCTGCAGAAGTTTTAAGTAGTCGTACGTAAAGAAAATTGTAGTTTACTCTTTGAAATGTTCCTTTTTTGATAGATTAATGTTGGATTAGTTGTTTTAGTTACACTAGGCTATTTTACCTTAAGTTTTCCTTTTTTTTTTTTTTTGTTAATTTGTAATATGGAAGGTTAGGTTACCTTAGGTGAGGTTAGGTTACCTTAGGTGAGGTTAGGTTACCTAACCTAACAAAATTGGAAAACGTAAAGCTAAAATAACCTAATCTAAACTAACCTTCACTAACATAACCAAACCCAACGAAGAACGTAAAATTTTAAAGTAAGAAAAATATGATTTTCTGTACCTAATACAGTGAACCCTCAATGTCCCGGACTTTGGATAACTCGGACAGAATTTTAAAAAAATTATAATAATTTTTAATCAATAATTTCTTGGTTAAAAGACGTACAAAAATCATTACTGCTGGATTTAAATTCATCACATATTTTAGAACAGTATTAAACTTTATAATGTAGTCGTACATCGCTACTTAGCCTTTAATTAAATCCCACAGTAAATATCTGGCAAGTTCCATGTGGCAAAATGTTTCTAACGAGCCGCGCGACACGCGAGTAAAGATGCAACACAGCAGGCTGATCTCTCACTTCTTTATCTTTCCTCCCTCTTCGCTCTGCGAGCCAGGCACACACGTGTGTCGTAAACAAACATTTCAGTGTGGTGCTTGTGAAATGACTGTAACTACGGGTTACAATGACACATAAAAGGACAATAAATTATTTTGTCTGGTATGTGCAATGAATTCAGGTTATCAAATTGTTCTGAACATTAAATAGAAAAATTGAAAATCATTGCTTCGCATTGTCATTTAAAAAAATTGGTGAGAGGGTTTCACACCCCTTTAACAACAATGTTTTCAAGAGCCGATGTGGGTGGTGAAAGAACAACACAACATCCATGCCCGAGCCGGGATTCAAACCCAAGGCCTCTCACATAGTATCCCGACGCGATGCCTGACTACGCTATTGAGGCCTGCGTGATGTAGAAAAAATCGTGACTTAGTCAATTTGATAGGATAAAAACAGGGGGTGGGGGCAAAAAGGGAAATTTGCCCCGGACCTCACATTCTCGCGTTTGAATAAAAAATAAAATATAAGAGTTATTATTTAAGATGAATGGGCTTTTATAAAGTTCCTAATAAACCTTGATGGCTGCTGTGAAATGTATTTAAAAGTGTAAGTGCTAATAAAGACGCCATTGATGTTGTGAAGTGTTCAGCCACTTCCCCATCTTGGTTAAATCTTTAAAAGGTGTTTTTATTTTTTTATTTAAATTTATATTATGTAAATATTTCTTAACAGGCTATATGCCATTTTCAGGGTGAGTTTGTCAGGTGTCCGGTGTGATGCAACAGAATTCAATAACCTAGTAATTGGGGACATGTTAATTTAAATTCATCT
>PNEQ01130725.1:0-12449 GCA_003012365.1 Medauroidea extradentata | reverse complement strand
AAAAAAATTTAAATTTTGAAATTTTTTATTTAACATAAACATTTTTTGTAACGGGTTTTAAATGCTACAGGCCATAGACAGTAACGCGTAGTTTTGATATGATTTTTTTCATTTCTTTATGTTAACTGGTTTTCAAGTTTTGTATGAAGTAAAAATACGCAAATTTTGACTTTGAAGTGCCATTACGGGAAAACTAGACGAGCTAATTTTTTTCCGTTAGGTATATGTACTCTCAAGTAATGTGTACAAAACTAACACTATTTCATACAAATATAAAATTATGTTTTTTCCCCACTTGAACAACCTTAAAAGAGTGAATTTCGAAAAAAGAAAAAAAAAAAACTTTAATCACGTTTTATAATACTTTATTGGGGTCTCGTGGATGTATAAAACACGACAATATTCCGCTGAGCTCAAGATATATAGACGATTAATTGAAAACACATTTCACCACTTTTCACCCCTTTTCACATCCTTAGGTGACGAAATTCTAAAATTCATGAAATTTCTTTACGGGCATTTAGGTCAGCATCAATCTTACACAAAAATCACGTCGCTATATAAAATATATTGAGATCGATATATATCGATTGTGAATCGTAATCACAATTTAACCCATTTCTTTTACCTCTTTGAAGCCGAATTCGGAAAATTTGTTATAATAGTATTTATATATTTACATAAGCATCAATATAAAGCAAAGAGCACTTCGATATCTCGATTGGTTCGATAGATGTGGATAAATAATCGAAAACATATTTCACGTATTTTCACCCCCTGAATTAAAGAATTTGAAAACTTCTTAAGAGTCCTGTCATACATATTTGTATACGTAACCAATTGAAGTAAAATTCATGACGATCGGCAATTGTGTTTCTATGATACAGACGATTCATAAAAATCACATTTTGCCCATTTTTTCCTACTTGGGGGCCGAATGTCAAAAATTCCTTAAACGTATTTTTGGGTATTTACGTAAGCAACATTTTGAAGTGAATACCAACTTTTTATCTCGAAGGATTCTATAGATATCGATAGTTTATCAGAAACACATTTAAGGTGTTTTCACCCCCTTAAATATTGAATTTTGAAAAATCTTTAAATTGGCCAATATGCATTTTTATGTGTCCTATTAAAGTAAAAATCACGATGATAGGCCGTCGAGTTCGAGCTCTATCGACGTTTCTTCGGAAATACATTTCACCCTTTTTCACACCCTTAGAGGTAGATTCCTTCTTAGTGCTCGCCTACAAGCAGAGGGGAACCCGCACAAAAAAAATTGCACGATTCTAGGTCCAGTGGTTTGGGCTGCAGTTTGATATGTCAGTCAGTCAGTCAGTGTTCATTTTTATATATAGAGATAAACTTTTTTTCATCAAACTGTATCGATTCAACTGACTGCAAAATTAATCTTACTCGCACAAACATCATGTGACATGTCCAGAGAGGTTAGATATTTCCCGGCTTCAGCCGTTAAGCGCGGAAATATCGCATTGACTGAAAATAGAACTTTATGAGGGCTTTTTTGAGTGCTCAACTATACCCAACTTTCAGCCCACGCAGTTTTAATTGATAATCAATCTTATGAATCTTCTTTAAAGATAACGCTATCAAATAAAAAATATCGTGTGTGTTGCTTTTGAACAAATCTTAAGACAAAACCGATTCCCGAAATATTTTAATAGTTTTTAATTAAGAGCCACTGATATTTTTGCGAAAAGAATTCCGTACCAACTTGTATCAATGCCTTACGTGCATATATGCAGCTCTGTTTCATGGACAGTGATTGGACGTTTTTAATTCTCGTGCGTCTTGAAAAGAGTGGGGAGGAGGCGAGATGGTTATACACTTAAAGAGTTAGTAGACGCTAGTTTTTTTTTTTTTTTTTTTTTTTACGATCGAGGCACAAAAAACGGGGAAGGCGATAAGTCGAATGTAACACGTTCGTCAAACACCTCATCGCCTCTAGGCGCGAAGGCCTAAACTATCGCGCAGTGTTTTCGTAGAAACAGTTTTTCGAAGGGACTTCAAGCAGATGACCCTGTTGTTTTATTTGCGATCTTTGAAAGAACTGTGCAATGGGGAGTGCTTGACTGGATGTAGTTGCTTGGACATACCCCACTGCGAAAGAAATGACTGTCAAAGAAAATTAATAATAATAGAAAAACATAAACAATTAGAGTATTATTTTTTTTATTTTATTTTCATTTAATATCTGTTTGTTCCTTGTTTCATTTGACCCGATTCCATTTTTTGGAATTTTATGTTGTGTATGCTGTTGACTACAACATACTCTGCTTATTTATGTTTTTATATTATTGTTTGTTTTATTTGTCAGTCATTTATTTCGCAATGTAGTGTGTCCAATCTACAAAATCCAGTTATTTTATTTACGGAAAATCTATCATAAAGTCCAATGCAGGTTTCTAAAATTTGGTTTTCCGATTACAGTTGATATTTTCTCAGTTACAGCAGCGTGAAAAAGTCATATTTAGCACTTTTGAGGAGCTTGAAAATCATGTTTTTAATTAGCAGACGACATTTTTAAAATTATAAAGACACAGTTCGAAGTGTGTCTTCTTTTTGTAGATAAGCACATTGGAAACATTTTTAATAGTTACACAAGAAAAAATACTCTCCGTATCACGCTACAGCACGTTTCGCACGCCAGTTCCACTAACTCTTAAATGACATACGTATTGTGTGTTGCAGTAGCCTTATTCTCATTGGCACAATCAAATGAACGACGCCTATGCACTAAGACACGCTACCCAGTAACCGTTCAGCAGAGCTGTAGATGTGCACGTTAGTCACTAGAATAAGTTGGTGCAGAATTGAGAGTGAGCGAGAGATTTTGGTCAGCGCTTAACATCGAGGTCTTTAGCGCTGGTGAGGGGTGATATGAGGTGAGTATGGAGTTGCGCAGAATGAAGGGGTGGGGGAAACGGGAGATCCCCGAGAAAACCCACCGACCAGCGGCATCGTCCGGTACGATTCTCACACACGAAAATCCGGGGACCGAACCCCGATCACCTTGGTGGTGCAGAATTATTTTCACCAAAAATCATTGGCTCTATTAATAAATCTTTTTGTGAAAGATAGTTTTATTGTTAGGTTTTAACAGTAAGCGTTAAACATGAAAAATTGGCAAGGTATGTCAATATTCCAGTATTTTTAAAGATATTTCATGGTTAATACTTCCTGGATTGAAATATATATTTATACTTGATGTAGGCTTATTTAAAAGTATTTCATTTAGGGCGCTCTTTCGTGTTCTAGCTCTCGAAAAATACGTCATAACTACGTCAGACATAACACCTGTCTCATTCATTCGTCGAGTATACGAAAGAACGAGAGAACGAAGTTGTATACTCGCTCTCGCTCTCTCGTTCTCTCTGACGTACGCCATCTTGAATACAACTGTGGTTTGATGCTGAAGAAGAAACGTGCGTCCTATAATGCAAACATTTAAATATTTATATATAAACAATTATTTCCAATGAACAGTTACCTATGGCTAGAGCCCGGTAGTTTTCGCGAAAATATTTTTGCCCCACTTTGTTTCAGTGTCTTACGTGGACACCTGCACCTCAACTTCATGATTATTGGCAGAGTGTTTTTGTGCAGAGTCGTTATACATTTGACTGTGCCAATCAGTACATGGATAACTGCGACACATCACGTCTGTGATTTGCGGGTTTTACCTCCAGACGTTGTACGTTAAGGCATACAATCACTGACCACAAAGCTGAGATGCAGGTGCGCACGTAAGGCACAGAAACAAAGTGATGCAAAAATCTTTTCACGAAAACTACCGTGCCCTACCTATGGCGAGAAATTCAGTTAACATTTTCGGCCCTAATATACGTTCAAATAAATAAAATAAAAAAATTTGACATCGCTTAAAACAACTATTCCTCGTTTGAAATACCACGCCGGTATGTTTAAAAATTATTATTTGAATCGCCCACAAATGTATTCAATATGTTTATATCTTGCATTAATAAATTTTACGCACTTGTAACCTTTGCATTGTTTGTTTACAAATACGAGAGAGCATCGTCCCAACTGGAGAGAGCGGGAGTACTAGAGAGCAAACGAGAGCTCTCTCTTGTCTTATGCCAAAGAGTTCTCTCTCAACAGAGTACTCTTTAAATTAAAATTGAGACATTGCCTAAGATTGATTCTCTTGCTTAATTTCGTAGTTGCAAACTTAGTAGTCAAAGTCATTAATGTTTATTTTCACGAACATGGTCGGCGTACAATTGCTGTGACTGAACTATTTTACACGGTACGCTGACGTGCAAATATGCTGACCTGATTCGTCCACGTGAATTCTGTTGAAGCACGTCACGGGTGTTCTGCTTTACGCGGAACTGTTCAATTTAGGCCACGGTCACACTAAAAGGACAAACCTGTTTAGTTAAATACGTTCGGCAGCCCTGCTTGATCGTGTTTAAAGCTTAAACATGTTTGCGAGGCTACACGACTGAATAAACTCTACAAACTTCCTAACCTCAACAAACTTAGAACCTAAAGTGTACTATATTCAATAATTGTCATATCTACACTCAACATTCGTGACTTTTTAAATAGTGTAATATCGCATCTAACTGAAATTCTGCTGCTGTGTGTAAAGTGGATATAGTTATTTTACGCCTGAAAATTAATTTAATGAGTACAAAATTTTGGACCAAAAAGCAGCTGTATTTGTTACACAGATCGTTACTCCAAGCAGCCAATAGGAGAGAGCCATCGAAGATATGTCGTTCGAAACCTACACATGAAACCAGTTTACTTTGAACGAGAAGAGACTGTGATCTGAATTAGTAACCGCTCCATAAAACTGAACATGTTTAAGTAAAGTAGTTCTGTATCCAGTGTGACCGCGGTCTGGTCCCAATATCTCTGAGAAAACACTTCGAAATTATTCTTCTATGTGACTCTATTGTTACAGGCCGGAAGATAGAGCTATGTAAATGGCCGCTTAAGCCTGCATACGTCTGTGCTTGTTTTTTTTTTTTTTTTAAATAGTAGGGCCTATATCAGAAACGTATTTTGGGAGTTCCTGAAAATGGCTAAAAACGGATTATTTTTACTACTTCCCTCTATAAAAATTACCAAACTGATTAATAATACCAAAACGGAAAAGCATTAATTTGACTTTGCGTCACAATTTCTCTAAATAAAATTATGGGGTTAGCCCATGTGGTCGCACAAAAAAATTACAGCGAAAATACTGCGCGCTAATTCATAAAACCGGCATTACTCTTGACGTGCTCACTAGTATCGTCCACATGATTTAATATTTTTATTGCCTCCAGCTAGTAAAAAATCATTACTCGAAAACTTCTCTTAATTAAACAACTATGACCATTGTTCTAGATGCGGTTCAGAACAGTCCGTATTAATAATCGATACTTCACTCTACTCCTGATATTTCATGCTCTGGACATTTCCGTTGCCATTGCCTTCATGCGCTAGAGGCTGTTCACAGTAAAATGAACATATTCCGAGGAAAATTTTTAATCACTCTACATAATTGCATATACACTACAGCACACTGTAAAAATCAACTGAAAATTCTCTTGTACTTGCTGGAAGCAGACATGACACATTAGACCCAAAAGCATCCTGTTTACCATGCTATTTTTATACCATGGATTTAGTTTGGTACATGCCTGAGTGAGACACTAATTTAGTTTAGTTATCTTTTGTCTCATACTATTTTTAATAATTCCTGAGTGTACATTACTACTTTTCTAGGAACAAAATAAGGTTTCACTTTCCACCTCAATAGTTAAATTCTCAGTAGCCAACCAAGAATATTGTATGTCACCATTAGACGTGAACGAAACTTCAACTTATCCTTAATCCACTTCGAACTAACTCTTTACTTGGGAATTTCTTTAACACATTTATGCCTTGCAAATGTCAGTCTTACACGAGCAGATATAAAGTCTTAAAACGCAAGTGTCTTATAACAAACGCAGGAGTATTATGTCTCTAGACAATGCCGCGTTTATATCTTTCGTTGCAGTTTCTCACGAGGAAACGTACTACACTCTTGCATTCACAATGCGTCGTTCTCTGCAGCTAGAAACTTCGGTAACCTTAGCGGTAGCTGCCCTGAACACGTTTTGTTAATCACCGCTCGACGCTGTTAAACCTAATTAGCACTGCAGATGTACTGAAAGGAGCTTCAACATTTCCTCCGCCGTTTTTGTTCTGAACTTCGTCGTACCAGGATTCAACTACATTATCTGACGAGCGCCCCATTTTCTGACATTTTGCTACACGACCTGCGGTGCAAGTCTTGAAGTACCCAATGTTCTACGGGCTGGGTGGAAAGTAGCGACCTACTGAAAAGCACCTTCATTTTCTGTAAATAAAGTACTGCGATAACATTGAATCATAGTAACATTTTTCGACAAGGAACCCAGTAATACTGCATACCGACCTTCAATTCATTGTTTGTAAATTCGGTACCGATGATGAATAAATTAACGTATCACATAACGTCCAAGCAGAGCAGAGTTTATGTGTTTACTACTTCATACAATAAATTGCAGTATTAACAAAACGACGCACGAGTTATTTAATGCTCCAGCCGCAAAGGCTCCACTATATTTACGACAACTTGTTACCCTCCACATATTTCTTATTCTGATGTTTTATTTATAAAGACGAACGTGTTTTGACTTTGTTAACTTCTGTAAAATAACCAAGACGCCACTACATTTAGACGGAAGATGAAGAAAATGGGATTAATCAATCCAGATGTCGTAGTCGACGAATAAGAATAGTCAGGAAGAACTCTACATAAGGAAACAAAAAACTTCGTACAAGTAGGGACTAGAACATTTCGCGAATTCAATAACCTGTAGGTGAGAATCCATTGTACTATGTAAACTCAGTCCCCGTTTATTAGTTCATTGTCTGCTGTTCCACAGAGTAGCAGCTAGTCGGGGCTTGAATATGCATAGTACAATGGATTCTAGCCTGCAGGTAATTGAATTCACGAAATTTTCCAGTCCCTACGTACAAGAGATTTAGAAGATGTGTTTATTAATTTTGTAATCTTTAGTGCAACGATTAAAGTGGCATAACAACAATAACGCTAAAAATGTGTTGGTTTCTATAGACAAACAGAGTTTAAGTACGGACGGTGATGAGAATAACTACACTTATGCCACCCTAATGTCTTTACACTATTAATAACACAGTGTAATAAGATTTTAAAATATTTCTACATTATTTCCTCGTAAGTATCTGAACGACTTGCGAAACGATATACTTTCCTGATATAGCTACTGTGTTTCTGTTTATTTCTAGAGTTATTCAAATTTCGTCTATCTGACAGCAGAATACTTATCTACTCTTGGTCGGTGGTTCGTATGACAGCCTTTGAAGGACTTTTACAACCAATGATTAGAGGTACGTGAATTTCGCGGATACTTTATAGTCAGTTTGAACGCCAATACCATATACTTCACTGTGACTTCTGTGATTGGATGACGGTTGTCTCGGCACATATTAGACTAAAGCAAGCCGGTAGTAAATAAGTAAATAATTCACATAGCTATCGCGTGTTACTCGTTTGTATTGTGGGAAGCCAATGAATAACCGACTGTGGCCAGTACATGTATAGGACTGAGAAATCTAGACTGCTGCCAAATGAATATACGAAATTCACGCACCTCTGACAATGATGTAAGGTCAACTGTGCATTGTCACTATCCTGTAATGCGGACACACAAATCTAGTCTATAAAGGCCGGAGCCAAGATTGCTACGAATTTTGTTAGGGTGAGTATACTCTATAGTCACCAAATAATATAGGGGATGCTAAAATATTTTCACCAAAAAAAATTATGACTCTTTTAATGTTACAAAACAAAGTAAAGCGTTCTCGCAAACCGTCTTCAACACACATAAACCATTATTCAAATTCATCAGAATGTGGGTACGTTATCATTAGCGTCACTGACTTGTGGTGAAAATAGTCTTGTCCCAACTTGTTTCACTGTCTTATGTGCACGTCTGCAGTTCTACTTTATGGTCAGTTATTGGACGTGTCAACTCTCACCAAGTGAATACAGAAGTATGTAGTTCCTCGCTACAGGTAGTGGGTAGGTTCCTTATCCATTTTTTCTTTGCGCAAGTCAATGGTTCAGTCTGTAATGACCTCATAGTCGACTGGGCAGTAAGGGATGTCGTTGTCTAGCGCACGTATGGCATTGTAGCGTGTCACGCGTACGCGAAACTGCTAAACGTGTTATCAATGCATTTATATATTAAAGTAAAATATACTTCAAACTACTCTGCTATTAAAAATACAGACCGTCTATCAGGAAGATATTCTAGGCGCCTCAAAATGGCTAGAGGCTGATTTATTAGACTCTTCCATCTTGGAAAACACCAACATGATTCGTAAAACAGAAAAAGGCAAGTATTTGTTAGGCTTTACGCTATACTTTCCACGAATGAAATTGTAGTGTTATCGCTTTACAGAGGCGAAGCGTAGTGTGTCCTAAGACTGTGTCCGAATTCAAGTATGTACTTTCGTATATGTAGCCTTGTGTACTTTACTTGTCCTTTCTTCAGTACTTAACGAATTCGGACAAAAGCTTCTTCTTCTTTTCTGTTGAGAAATTACACAGCTATCTATGGCCAGCATCGAGCCAGCTGTTGAATGAAAACAAACATTTTCGCGCCAATATTTGAATGTGTGTTTGGCATATGAAATAAAGTTTTACATACTCAATTCCCGAAGGTTAACCAAAAACACAATCCACAAATAAATAAGTGCAGTCTGAGATATAAGGAAAACTGTGATGGGGTATACTTGCAAACAAACAATGTAGCCACCCGAAATTACAATGCTAGTATACAAAACCTAAACGCTGTAATTTTAACTTTTCAAAATGGCGACCACACCAGAGCTACGAGGACGCGAGAAGGACATAGAAGTATACACACTGGTTTCCTTGTGCTTCCTAGCGCAGTTGCATACTTCACTTCTGATTCTGACAGTCCTTGTGGTGTCGTTTACTCGGATAAGTACGCTCAAGTAAGTACTTCGGGTGAATTCGGACACGGCCTAAGGTGTGTGTTGTTAAGCAATGACTAGGGACCAGGAAATTACGCGTTATTGTTTTACAGAAGACTGAACTCAAAGTAACTGGGTGTTGTTCAAACGATGTATGCTGTTGGCCGGCAGTTTGTGCGGCACGTTTAAAAAGATTTTTTAACCAAAAATTAGGGACCCTTGTTTTTTGCGAAAAGAATTTTGCCCCAGTTTGTTTCAGTGCCTTGCGTGTATCATCTGCAACTCAGTTTCACGGTTATTGGCTGCTTGGATTTGTAAAGTGACGTCTCTCATTTGACTGTACCAATCAAAGTACGGTTACTACAACACCACAAGTCTGTGATTTGATACGGCTCTTCACACACGCTGCCAATAACCATGAAGCAAAATGTGTACGTATAAGGCACTTAAACAAATTAGGGCAAAATTCTTTTCGCGAAAAACAAGGGTCTCTAACCATCATCTCTATTCATGGGACACGCTCAAAGTGTGTTACTAAGACTTGGAACACGATCACGATTCGCTACTGACTCTTTTAATCCTTCGACACGGACCTCGAAATTTCGCGAAAAGGTTTTCGCAACTGTGACAATGTCTTACGCGCATGTATGCAGGTCGGTGGGTGAACGTTTATAGCAGTCACGAGGCTTGGTGTTTAGTCCGCTAATAAAAGACGTGAGGTCTCTCACTGTTCCACAGAAGTTCTCGTGATTTTACCGGGTCTCTCTCAGTGGCGGACTGAATGTATTAATTATTCGTAGTCTGGGTATTCCACGTCAATTCTGAGTGTAAGGTTTTCGGTGGAGGAACCCGCACGCCGCTGATGGAAAGGAGGAATTAGACTCGGGCTGATTATAGCGCCGGGTCACGAGGGCGACGCCTAAATATGGACACTACGAGGCTTATTTTTCGCGGCCGTCATTGATCCCCGTGATCGACGTGGGACGAGCTTTATTTTCGAGTGCGCCAGACATAGAAGCGACTCATACGAGCGTAGCTTGACGGCTCGGGAGTGGACGGGAACAATAGGCAGGTGTAACAAGCTGTATTAATGTAGGTTTACATATAGGGTCACGCAACCAGGTCTTGCCGATCACTAAACGCTCAGCGAGTAATTCAGAGTTTTAGGGAAGGGCGGTTTAGAGACATAACATTTATTCAAATTGTAATATCAAAGATTTCTTCACAACAAGACATATATATATATATATATATATATATATATATATATATATATATATATATATATACATTCTTGATCAACTGCTTCACATAAATAATTATGAAATATTTCATTAACTTGCAATGCAGAATCATAGCCAGGGAATTGTACCTTAACTATCAAGAATGATTACATGTCCAATATAAGATAAACATATAACACTATTTTCATCTCGAAAATTCAACACAAATGTACTATGTGTCTCAACATTGGCACATAGACAAAAAAATTAAAATAGAAGTTATTGCATGAAATCAATAAATGTCTTACAGCATCTTACACTCTCCCCCATTAAGGCGACGGTAACGTAAGAAAATACATTTGTGTTATATTCTCTACACATTTTACTCAAAGCGACGTTCGCAGTATATTTTTACTAGTTATTCTATTTACATTACAAGTCATATTCGTTTCGTATTTTTAAGCTATGTACTTAATATCACTTCGCTGTTGTTTTGCTTACAAAGTACTAGTCAATCTTTGGCGCTAATAGGCCGGTTTCGTCTGCCAACAACAGCTTACCGTGTTCTCGAGTAGAGTAAGAAGTAGATGGTGCAGCAGCTTTCGTGACTTATTAGACCCTTGAAAACTTAACTCGGGTTGAGGCTGAGTTGAAATGAACGTAAGCATAGCACACAGAAAGAAAAAATTTTGTAGGAAGCCTTCACTGCAAAATTATTTTGTAGTAACCACAAAATAGTCTGATGGTGGCCATAATAGTTTACTGTTAACGTAATTATGTGTTTGTGGTGACCACAAAATAAGTTTTGCAGGGAAAATACCCACAGAGTATTTTGTAGCTGCCACAAAATATTTTTTTTCCTTCGCAGCCTGACTAGCTACAATTGGCCATAGAGTCAAGCATATACACAAGGTAAGTTTGAGTATTAAAGATAAGTTGGATCAAGTTCAACTTATACTCAACACTAATACTTTGTAAAATATTTGGCTTGTCAGAAGCTAGAAGGTGACACTGCGGTGTCGCACGAGAAACTAAATACGCTGACAATTAATTATTTGATTATAAAAAAGGAAGTTTTGCCGTTTTGGAAGATTTATAACTGCCTCGTATAGAAAAGGGTCTAATTATGTGTGAATAATATTTAGGTGCATTTGAAAACGCTACACTATTATTTAAAATTTTGATTTTATTAATTTCCTATATGTCGCCTACTGCATCAACACAAATTTTTTCACAACAATGACAGCCTATTATTACTGAGCTTATTATCACTGTAACATGTCCTCAATGATTGTGTTTATGTTTACGATATCCTTATCACAGTAACAATGTATGCGTTAAGTTATGTTCATTGTGCGCTAGGCTTCAAGGCCACAGAATTAAGTAAGTAGTAGGGGAGACTGGGGCTAGTTGTTACGGGGGCACGTTGTTACAACGTAGTTTACGGAAACGCCACTACGAGCAGCACATCCTTGTTAACGCCTGCTAACCAGCCTCCCGCAACACACTTCGTGAGTGAGTAACAACGGTATCAGGCGCGTGCGTTTCGGGCTACAGACGAAAGTGTGTTTTTCCACTGTGTTTAGGCGAGTTTTTATTTTTTTCCATCTTCTGATACTTGAAGATAATTACTGGTAAGTCTGTTAATGTACACGTGTGGTAACTCTGTAGTTATTACCTTCCGATAGTAGAAATAATTGCATTTGTACGCACAGTGTTATGCCAAGACACATTCGAAACACGTTGTTACGTGCCCCTCACTGTAACAACATGCCGCTATTCCAATTACGCTATTTATTTTTTTATACTCGCTAGTTTTGGCTTGCAGCCAAACGTTCTGCACGATGTAAAATTTAATTCGGTGAAGAAATATTACGCATTTTTCACAATTTATTTAATTACAGCCTACAGCCATTTATGAAGCAGGACATAACACAGTGCATCGTTGACCTTCTGCCGCAAACCTTTAAATGGTTATATTTTAATATTTGTAACTTAACATTTAACTTAGACATTTCAGTGTAGTAACTTAAGTCTGTGTATGTGTCCATCCGTTCAAATTTCTAAAATATAATTTTGAGACTTAACTTTCCTGTTTACAAGAAGTTAAGGGGAGAATCAGTCATCATAATGTATTTATATACGCCTAATATTTTATTTTGTTTCAGATTATTG
>PNEQ01130724.1:0-12448 GCA_003012365.1 Medauroidea extradentata | reverse complement strand
CACAGGAGTAATTGTGTGCATAACTAATTGTGTTGTGAGAGTTCTAGTTGATTACTGTTTTGTGTATTTCATAGCTTTGTGAGCTATTAAATCCAGTACTTAATTTAACTCTTTTATTTGAAATTATAGACCTCTATCCCAAAGAACTCATGGGAATTGCCCACATATAAAGTTTGTGCTCCCAAACTTGTAACAGTACAATACACAATATATATATTTTTTTTAATTGAGTACATTATGTGCTGTTTACGGTGAAGTTAAAAAGGGCAATATCCGGATGTAATGTTCCACGTTTATTGCGCGGAGACAGTGAAGAGATAAGTTCAGCTTTCCACACTCGACAGTAGGCTACACTGCGCGCCAGCTTAGATGGCGAGTGGCAGTTACTGAGCGAAGGGCACATTCAAGGAATTCAAGAGCAGGCCGCTGTATAAACACCTGAGTAGCCTACAAATACCGGAATGAAATAGACCTATGTAAATTAGCCATTCAAATTGAAAACTATAGTAATATTATATGCAGCACATTCCAGCTCGTTGCCCGCCAACTTACATGGCAGCATCGCTTATATTCGCGGCGCGCCGAGCTGACATGCAGTGTTTTCCTACTACTCTGTTTCCTATGGGACTCAAAGCAGCGACCCTACCATTTTTATTTGTGGGAAGTTTGTTAAGTCCAACGCAAACTTTCAACGTTGTGTTTTTGGAATCCGCGCGTTACTTTTCCAGTTACAGCTGACTAGAAAAGCCGTTTTAAGCCGATTTGTGGAGCCTCACAAACATGCTTCTAATAAGGATTTTGTATTTTTAAAATGACAGAAGCTTAGTGTTAACCGTGTGTTCTTTTCGCAGATAAACATATTGTGAATAAGCTTAGTTGTTTGGTGTAGAAAAGAATAGGCGCGGCACAATACAACCCCGTTCATGCGTCAGGTCATGGCCGTCTTTAGTAGAAGGCCGGAGTCTTCAATGTGGCAACCCTGCATAGGAGGCCTGCTGTTTATAAAATACGTAGGCTATTTAAAACATCCACGGACTCCCGCTCTACCTTGTCACGTGTACAACTGGCCAATCACCAGAACGGCAGGCTATGTACAAGTTTCGGAGGTCAGAGTGTACACAGGTCGGCGAATTTCATAGGTCACTATGTGTAAATATGTAAATGTAACTTTTAAATTTATATTTATAAAAATATATAAGTATTTTATAAATTGTTTCCACTGCAATATTCCATGTGAAACAGTACGTAAACCGTGGAAAATAAGTCCACCCAGGCACAGAATATTTAGGAATACATAAGTGAAACAGCTGGTAGTTCGGCAAACTCAGTCACACACGCCAGCAAAATGGCGTTCCTGGCCAGCAACATGGCGGAAATACCTACCGCCAACCAGCGTAAGGCGACTGCCTTGCTAGCCGGCAGCCAGGCCAATAGGAAACCTGCAGTAACATGCATGAGCCAAACAGACACGGCGATGGTATCAACAGATTCGGGCAGCCAAATAAGCGGCCAAGTTCACCCGTATTAAACGAGCCGCCACGTCATTTCACGTCTGTATTACTATCTAGTCTGTGACCCAGGCAACAAGTTGGCGACAGTGGTGTAACCCAGACCTGCCCCTCTACTGTGACGTCACAAGCCGCATGACGGCGCCGGCCAGCGTCCAGTTGCGACACGCATGCACGTGGTGAACACAAATGATAGAGGAGGGGAAGGGAGGGGTAAAACTGGCTTGCAGCGCTTTCCCTGCGCGTGTTTTGTCCTCGCAGTTTACAAACATACTTGCCTCGGCCGAAGAATAACTCAACCACGACACACAACCATGTTCACACGCAGAAAATAATTTTCGCAGGTGGCCCAAACTTCAAGAGCAATTTCATAACGTTTAAGTTTTGGTTTTATATTCTTTATTACAAGATAATGTTATACTTAAAATTGAACTGCATCAATCAAAATTATGATTGTTTCACAAGTTTGTATCAGGGTAACAAAATAGCCAAACGTTAAAGAAATAAATAAATAAATCCTTTCGTTTAAGAAGCAAAGCTTACGAAAGAATATCAAATTAATACCAAAATGTTATGTTCAATATTTCCAGAAATTAATATTTTAAGACTTGTTGTGGCCAAATGCAAAATTTGAAATAAAAATAAGATGCCGACAGATCTTATTGTAACAGCAATAACAAGCAAATTGAGGAGGGTATTCCCTGCTCTATATACTGACAACAAACAGAGAACCCCCGTTCTCTGGGTGAAATGTTTCTCCGATCTCCGCTGTCGCTGCGTTTCGGACATAAAGGCCGTGCTACATTGACGGTAAAGTAGCCGTATAGAAATATGCACCGTAAGAAATTGACAGGTTTCTATCCCTGTTACGGTCTTACGGCGGCTAAGTAGCCGTACGGTGTGTTGTAGCATGCAACTCTCAAAAGTGTTTGTTCAATTTATACGGTTATATCTTACGGCGATTCTAGCACGGCCTTAAGCAGAGGGCAGCAACAGGCAGTTGTGAGTGTTATTCATACGTGATACGAGAGGTGTTGTGATCTACTAGATTTTAGAAAGTTTTGTAGAGATTATTTAAGTGTTAATACTAATAAAAAATAACAGGAATATTTTGAAGGTCTGTAAAAGTACCTGAATTTAAAAGCGACCATACCTGAATGTACCTCTGCATTTTGAGGTGTTTGCACCTGAATAATTCACACGAATGTTGGCAACACTGGTCCCAGCAGCAGGCGTCAGACGGACAGAGGACCTGTGTGCGGATGTCTCCCGACGTTAGAGCGGCTTCGGGAACTGTGCGGTAGTCTCTGAGGAGGAATACTGCCAACCTTGCGGGAAGTTCCCCGTGCTATAATGTCTCGAGCTCAGATCGACAAGTCATCCGGTGACTGGTTTCGTACCACCAGGACTAGATACAACGTCCACTGAGTCATTTCTTTCCGGTGACTGACTACGAGTTCCGATGTCATTTTGGGACCATGCATCTGTATGTCTTCCCCTTCCCCTCCTATTCCCAAAGAAGATGTTCTTATCTCCCGAAGAAAAATAACGGGTGTTATAATAATAACTCTTGCGACTAGGTCTGTCTGCGTGTTTGTGTAACAGTAGCTTCGTAGCTCCAAAACAGATACATTTACTACAAAGATTTTATTTAATTAAAATGTATTTACATCGGGAAGGTTCTTAGCTGTACTTGATGAAAATCTGTCCAGCTATTTAAAAGGAACGTGAAGGGATTTTAGTCAGCACCCAACATCGAGGTCTTTAGCACTGGTGAGGGGTGACATGAGGTGAGTATGGAGCAGTGCCGGAATGATGGAGCAGTGGAAACGTAATACCCCCGAGATAACTTAACGAAATTTTTCGACCAGGAATATTTGTGAAATCTACCCTTGTTTAGGCTAAAAACCGTTCATACAGAAAAAAAGTATAAACAGGTGGGCATGGCCGTGACGACTCAAGAGGCGCTTACGAAAACTACTTCAGATCCACTCGATAGCGAGTAAATCGGTCGGGAACGTCATGCTATAAAGATCTACCGGCCCTCAAGATGTCAAAATGTTCAACTCGGTCCCATCGCCGGATCCACGTAGATCTACCCTGCTCGGGAGCAAGGTAGTTAGCAGCAAGCAGACGATGCAAGGGAAAGCGCGCGGAAAAAGTAAACAAACAGACTCCCGCATGTGTACATAATAGAAATAATATGTTGTAAGGCGGTTTGAAAACATTTTCACGGAAAATACGATGTCGGGGCGTAGTATTTTTGTTGAACAAGAAGTCTGGAGCAGTTTATCAAGTCAAAATGTCGCCAAAGTGCGTCATTCAGGCAAGGAATAAATTATCATTACTAGTACGCAATTTTAATGCTACTTACGTATATTATACCAGCACAAAAGGATATTCTTCACTGGTCAAACTGGTCAAATACATAGGTCTGCCAGATCGGTGACTGAGATTACCGCTTCTGCAGATTTTGCTAAATTTTTAATAAGGCCGCCAAGTAACAACTTTTCAGATTTACGACCGCTCGTTAAGCACCCAACGACTGAGTAGATCCAGTCACGTGACCAGCAGTACCGACCCAGTACGTTTCTGTAAGCACCTAAGGGTTGTTGGATCACATGTCTTCCTTGCGTCAGGCTGACAGGTTCCCAACTGCTCCTGAAGTCGCCTCTGAAGTCGCCACTGAAGCGAGATAAGCTACTCTGCATGTAGGCCCGCGGGCGGGAATCAACATCGCGTGAGTCACGCTTCCTTACAGCCTCGCGAATAATAATAATAAAAAAAAACAAGCCGTACTGGAAATTGAATGACCAGATACTTGAAATGCCGCAGCAGAAACGTGGCCAGCAATTAAGGGTGTTCAAGTGCGATAAAATCATAATTTTATATTTAAATGAAATAATGTTAGTTTTGTAGACGATACTTGTGAATACAGTTTCCTCTTACGAAACAATTTTAGGTGGCGTATTTTTCTCATAACGGTGCGTCAAAGTCAAAATTTGCATGTTCTGCTACCATGCAAATAGCGAAAACCAATTGACTTACGTACATGAAATAATTCACAGCGAAATAACAATAACAATAAAGTGTCATCTACAAAACTAACACTGTTTCATAAAAACTTGAAATTATGATTTTCTCGCACTTGAACACCCTTAAGGAAGAGTCCCCGACTGGCGCATGGACGGCGTTGCAGCTTGTCACGCGTATTCTTTTTACGCCAAACGGCTTAACTTATTCATATTATGTTTCTCTACGAAAAGAACACACACTTGAAACCATGCTTCTATGTTGGTGTGAAGTCTTTTATTATTTATTTATTGTTTTGTAGATCCACTTAAGTCATACGACTCTTGGATATAGAACTTGTCACATAATAACGTCATTACAATACACATCACATATAAATTTTTAAATAAATGTTACACCTTTAAATAATTACTACATGATTATTTTCATAAATAAATAGATTACAATAGTTATACCATTAAAAATACTTTAAAATTATTTAACACTCATTAAAAAGTCTAGTTTAAACATAATTATGTTTAACATTTAGAACATTATAATAATTATATTGTTCCAGGCTTAAATGAAGCTCAGTTATTTTTTAAAAAATACAGTATCATTTATACTGTAAAGAGCCATGTGGATCTATAAAATTATGCTATTAAAGAAATTAATATAATCTATAGCTCTGTAATATTTTCGTAGTAAATTATATAGTTTGCTACCCTTGTTGTATAGTCCCTTTTCATATAGAACACTATTATGTTGAACATTTGTTAGGTTGGAAGCATTTCTTGTATAATGGTGATGACTTTCATTATTTCTATTATAATATTTCAAATTAAATTTAACCAATGCCGACAGCGAGCCTCTACGAGACTTTCAGTGGTCACCCAGTCAATTAATGGCGTATTATAAGATAAGAGTGTACTGTACACGCCCATACATTTTCAAATATTAAGCGCTAAGAGGTACATGCCTTTAAAATAGACAGCAAAAACTTCAATTTTCGCAATTTTCGGCCGAGTACTGATTAATTTAAACGTGTATACACACGTGTAACGTACTTTAAATGCTGAGTAGTGAAGGCATGTGTGCGATGAGCAGTGTCATAAAATAATCTGCTAACGGTCGTATCTCTGCACAGCACTCGGCGGCCTGGCCAGACAGGCGGCCACCTTAAGCGCTGACCTAAATCTCTTCACGCTTAACAGTTTGTGGTAGATAAATAAATGCAAAAAACTTCCTTTCAAATCTACACTTTTTGAAAGTAAGTATGAAAAGACTAACAAAACAACAATAACAGATATTAAACCATTATATGGACAAATATTTACCTAGAATGATGCATTCACTGTAAAAAAAATATCTTCCTGAAATGTTTAGGAAGTAAATAACCTAAAGGCAGTATGGGACAGTTACCATACTTCCGCCTTGTAAATATGCAAACTTTTACACTTGTTACAATACAAGTCTGGTAACTTTAGTATACATTTGACAGTTCTATAAAAAAAGTTTCGGAATGCTACCATGGATGTCTGGGAAACAAATCTACCATACATACTTTCTTAGCCCTCCTATACGCACACGTGGCAAATTTACAAACAATTTTTTAGAGTTTTGTTAAACGCGATCTCATGCACCGAAAATAAATGTTAGATATTTCGGCGTCAGCTTCTTCAGGAATACGTTACTCGAGAAATAATTTTGCTCACAAAATTAGCAGAGCCTATTTTACAAGGTTGCTTTTTTATTTTTGTAAACTGATACTTTTATCTATGAACTATGTAAAATGCCCTCTTAACCAAGAGTAACGAATTGTTTTACACGGAATTCTGGAAACATAAATTTTAAAGAGCATTGCTTCTGCTGAATTAAAAATTACTTTATGTAAAAGTATTATGTCAGTAAACCACACTAATTAAAAAAATATGTGTGTATATATATATATATATATATATATATATATATATATATATATATATATATATATATATCTTTTTGTAAATTAGAATTTTGGGAAATGTTCTTAATATTTTACGTTTGTTTAATTTATCGTCTTTCGACTTAACTTTGCTTTGCGATTTTAAAGAATGTTTTTTTACATCCATGAAAAGAATAAAATTTTCAAAAGTAATGCAATATAAATATAACATGGATACGTAGTGTAACGTCATAAATATAATGTCAGTTGATCGCCATGACAGACTTGTACTCTGTAATCCACTGGTCTTATCCAAACCATCAACTATACTACGTGAAGGGTTAAGGGGGGGGTGATAAGGCGTGAAAGACATTTTTTTAAAGGTTTTTGCTCACTCCCGTTCAATGTCAGGTACATAGACCTCTAATTTCTTTCTCCTTTGAGTTCGGACGCCTAACATCTGCGCCAACTACATTAGTAAGTAATTACTTTTTACTGTCACTTCTGTACTAGAACTTTTTCTGTAAAGCTCGCAATCGACAACCATGGGTGTTAAAATTATTACATTCTGATAATAAAACGCATTCGAGCTACAGATCTAATCAGTCAGATGCAATGAATTTGACAATTCTTAGTTTGTTTTAATGCGAGGGAGTTTATTTTGATACAAGTACGGAATTTATGTTAATTACCACTGTAGAAACAATTCAGCATCATAAAAATTACGTGGGTAGAGGGTTTTTATTTTTCTCTTTAAAAGCATAGGATATTTTGTCTGGAGGACGGTGTTGGTGCTATAGGTTGGAGGTCAATGAGACAAACTACTACTAATTTTTACACGAAATTAAAATAATACATGGTTAACAAACGGCAGAGATAATAGAGTTAATAAGCTCGGATAGCATATTAACTAAAATAGGTGTACAATACCATCAGAAATCTAAGTACATAACTATTACAAACTAAAATATAGGTTATTCGGGATAAAGTGAGCACTAGAAATTAAAACTTTGGAAAATATCACTAGCCGTTACTTCATATAATTCAACATTAAATACAGTTGCCTTACTGCTTGTTTGGTTGGTAGTGAAATTACGTAATGTAGTTCCGTGTGTTTCCTATTTGAATACAACAATACAGAAACAAAATCAACCGTAATCTACATAATTGTATTTTATACAATTAATCAACTTTATTTTATTAAACTGTATCGATTAATACTGACTGTACAGTTTATCTTATACGCGCAAACATCTAGTGACGTGTCCAGAGAGGTTAGACATTTCCCGTCGTTAGCCGTTACGTGCGGAAAGATATGAATTGGCTGAAAATAGAACTTTAGCAGAGCTTTTTTGTGTGCACACTTTATCCCGAACCGCCTATACAGTACTTGCTGCAACTAGAATATAGATATAGCAGTAACTATAATACAGCACTAAGAGCAATTGAAACATCAACCTAGAAGCAATTCATTACTAGCAGGAAATAAAGTACAGCACTCGTAGTAACTGAACTACAAACCGTTAAATTATCAGCAGGTTGCATGGGATTGCTAGAGTTCTGCGAATTTCGCGTTGTTGTTTGACAGGAGACAGTCTCCAAGTTACTGGATGCTCATTAGACTTCTGCTCTTGGCAGACAGTTCAGTGGCAAAACTTGAAAAACTTTTCAACCAATAATATTAGGCTGTTAAGGACGTTGGACCCGTAATAATTAAAATATTTATATTTTTACCAAACATTGTTCAACTTTTATACATCAGATAACATGTCATTTCCCCAAATAAAAAATAGATCCCATAGTTTTAGCATAATCCCCTATCAAAGTCACAAAATGGCAGTTGCGGTGCAGCCAAAATAATAAAAAAAAAATTAACTAGCAGAAACAAGATAATTCATATTAATACTTAGTGACGTGAGCTACTTCAAGGCACTTTTATAAACACAAAGTGATACATTTCTGTATTCTTTAAAAATTGATGAAAACTAGTAAATGTTTGCATAACTTTGACTTTTGGCTACTACTGAAATTTTCAAACCTAACTTTTGTCAAACATGTCATAAAACGCATTGACACACTGACTTTCAGTTCCTGTAATTTTGAATTCATTAGTTAATTACTTTTTTTTTTTTTTTTTAGCTATGCCGCAATGTCCATTTTGTGACTTTGATGAGTGGTTATGCAAAAACTATGCGGCCTAATATTTTTTTGTTTGGGGCAATTACACGTTATCTAATGTGTACACTGTAAAAATAGCTTGCAAATTTGCCACACGTGTGTATAGGCGCACTAAGATACCAAGTATGGTATAATTGCTTCCCAGACATCCATGGTAGCACTCCTAAACTTTTTTAGTAAACAACCAAACATATAGTACTAAAGTTACCAGACTTGTATTGCAACAAGTGTAAAAGTTTGCATATTTACAAGACAGAAGTATGTTAACTGTCCCATACTGTGTTTAGGTTAATTACTTCCTAAATATTTTAGGAAATTTTTTTACAGTGAGCAGTTGAACAGTGTTTGGAACAAATATAACATTTTTGATTTTTACGGGTCCAACGCTCTTATTGTAAATGTTACCCATTGCTGGCGCACAAAGGTGCGAAGACGCGAAGCCAATAACGTCAGAAGCCAATAACGTCAGAAGCCAATAACGTCAACAAGTGTGTTCGGGTGTGTATAACCATATCTCTAGGAATTGCTATTATTTTAGTCATGAGAAAAAGTGTTGAAAAAATCATCTACTCTGTGGAAGTATCACTCTGGTCAGATACATAAAGAATCACAAGTAAGGATAAAGCCCCACAATTCTGCTGGTATTGCAATATAACGTTATGCTGTGATTCGATTGTATCTACAACTCTCCTGATTGCTCTCCTCTCACAAAAGTCTTGGAAGGCCACAAAGACACAGAAATCTGGTTCTAATAATCTGGTTAGAAGTACGTTTCAGCTTTCGACTGACTTTAATAAAGCAGCATTTTGCTTGCTCAATCAGGCCTTTAGGCGTTAAAACTCAAGCTTGTAACTTTCCACACTTGACTTAATAAATTATTCGGCGCGAAAGACATCACGAGACTTGCCACGAACACCAAGCCAGTGATCAGTATCGGGCAGTGACCCAGTTGATAGAGCCAAGGTCCGCGGGGAAACGCGACCGGATGCGGATTTCGAAATGCGGCTCAGCTGAAGTGGAGGAAGGTCAAGTGATGACGTTTGTTTTATTAATAGCAGAAGTGTATGATAAATAGGGACCGCTGTTTTTGGTGGAAATATTTCTGCACTAGTTTGCTTCAGTGCCTCTTGTGCACACCTGTGGCTCTGTTTCGTGGTCAGTGATTGGCTGAATTTAACTATCACGTGTCTTTAACGTTTTACTGCAAATCGCAGACGTGTGATATTCGCAGTAGCCTTATTCTCATTGGTAGGGTCTAATGAGAAAAATCTTTACACAAAGACTCTCTGCCAATAACAAAGAAGCAGAACTGCAGAGGTGAAAGTGGTCAGACCTCTCGCTTCCCACCAAGGCGATCCGGCCTCGATACCCGGCGGGGTCGGTCCCCGGATCTTCGCATGTGGGAATCGTGCCGAACGATGCCGTTGGTCGGCGGGTTATCTCGGGGCTCTCCCGTTTCCCCCGCCTCCTCATTCCGGCGTCGCTCCATACTCACCTCATGTCATCCTTCATCAGCGCTGAAGACCTCGATGACCAAAATAGCTCACTCTGCAGAGGTGGAACTTAGACGTTGAAACAAGTTGCTGCAGAAATATATTCGTGGAAATCAGTGGTTCCTAACGATAAAGTAAGGCGTTTCTGATCATCAAGATAATCCCAGCACAGGCAGAACGTGAACCAGCTACACTGTTAATTAGCTCAGCTATGAATATCATTGTAGATTTTTTGTACTTTTACAAAGAAAATCCTTGGAAACTGAACTGTGAAAGAAATTCCTTGTAACACTGCAATGATTATTCTTGTAAAAAATATAATCTATCATACAAGGTACAGACACGCATTTATCCTTGTAACAAAGATACAATTTTAATTAAATTTTAAATACTCATTTTACTTTAATCATGACACTAAACTTATTTCTGAAATAACTTTTGAACAAATGAATTAAACGAGTAATTATTCTGAGAGAAAATAAAACTGTGAACCAACCTGCAACCTCGCGCTTCGAGAGCACGTATAAACCACATTGACTTTCATGATACTTAATGTGTTTGTTTGTATGCATTAAATGTACAATTGAGTAATATAACATTTTTTCCCTACATTTTGAAACATGCAACCAATATGAATATTCACTTTATTCCAGAAAAATAATTTCCATAGAATGTGAGTTGTGTATAACTTCAATTTCCGATGAACCTACGAATTTGTTGGAGTACAAATTTTGTTATTAGTTATTTTTACAAAGAAAATATTTGTAATTACACCAACAAATAATTTTACGGTGTATACACGGAGAGTAGTTCATAGGCCTGTATACTAACCCGACGGGAGTGCAATCCTGAGCCTTACGAGAAACAAATACGCAACACTGGGCTTAATGTGACTCTTGAGGGAGTTAGACGGCCGCATTTATAATATATATATATATATATAGTACATGTTTGCCTGATTTTGACATTTCTCTTCTGGGAACGATGCTAAACAGCTTCAATCTGTGAACCTTTACACTATTCCCCCTTCTTGGTAAAAACTGGGTCTCTTCAATAGTGGTTACAGACACTCTTCTTAAAAGAGAGATGCCACGAACAGAAACAACCTTTTCTCAGAATAAAATGTTACAGTTAGACAAACTAACGCTGTACAGACTATACGTAAAGACCTAGAAATTTCGCGAATTCATTTTAGACGACGTTACATTTCAAACTCTTGTACGGATTAATACTTTCGCGATTGGGTTACTGACGAAAGTCTTCCTTGAAGACTCTCTCCCAATAGCAGATCTGACTGCCGCGCTACCTTGCCACATATACAACTGGCCACACACTGTAGCAGAACCCAATGAACAAGTATCTGAGGACATAGTGTATACAGGACTGTGCAGTCCAGCCGGTAGATGGTGAACCAGCTACTGCCATACTCTCGTGTTTCTACATTTTGAGCGATATTAATTTTTTACACCTAAACCAGAGCAGATATAAAATTCAGTCTGGCAGTTTTGTTTAAATTTGTCTTCTCCATGTTGGCAGATCTTTTCAAGGCAGTAAATACTATGGTTTTAGTTAATAATGTAATTAACTAAATTCTGGTTTCCTGACTTTTAAATCGAAACAGTATAATTTACTGTTTTGAAAAAAAAAGAACGCTATAACGGCAAAAAAAAAACCATTTTAAACAAAACTACCAAACAGATTTTTTTATATCTGTTCTTGTTTAAGCTTTCAAAAATAACTATCACTAGGGGCTGGAAAATGTTGCTGATTCATGGCCCGCTAGCTAGAATCCATTGTCCTATATACATATTCAAGTGCCGTATACTCGTTCATTGTCCCCTGTTACACCGAGTATCGGCTAGTGAACAAATGGTCGGAGCTTTAGTACGCACAGACCAGTGCATTCTAACATGAAATTAATTGAATCCGTGAAATTTTCCGACCCTTAACTATCGCAAAAATGGTAGAAACAAGAAAGCATGGCCGTAATTATCCGGGTCTACATCACTGCTTTGATAAGAGCAGTCCTCAATGGGAATTACATATGTTGGTAGATCAACTGCCTTAGAAGCGATGATACGCTTGGTGAGTGTGCAAGACACAGCCTTAGAACCCGGCAGCCTCGTTGTAGTCCAATTACTAGAGACATGAACTTTTCGCGAAAAGAAATTTGCCTCACTTTGTGTCAGTGACTTGTGTGCACGTCTGCAGACTTGCTTCACGGTCAGAGATTGGATGTTTTGACATTCGTGTGTCGTGGGGTTTTACACGCAAATCACAGACGTGTGGTGTTACAGTAACCTTATTGTGATTGGTACAGTCAAATGAGAAAC
>PNEQ01130723.1:0-12449 GCA_003012365.1 Medauroidea extradentata | reverse complement strand
GCTGCGCACACTCCACTCTACAGCGTGTCAGCAGGTGGTGTGCGGCGGGGTTGCCTAAGCTGAGTTTTCATTGCGCTCCCCTACGAAGACGGTACATTTCCGCCTACGGGTTTATAGTTAAAAAGTGCTTGTTTTGGCTCGTACTACCTGCCCTCAAGCGTTGTATCATGAATTAATATACACCCTGTATATATAAAAATGAAAGCTGACTGACTGACATATCAGACTGCAGCCCAAACCACTGAACCTAGAATCGTGAAATTTTTTGTGGTTGTTCCCTTCAGGTCGTAGGCGAGCACTAAGAAGGGATTTTTCGAAAATCGACCTCTAATGGGGTGAAAAGGGTTGAAATGTGTTTCCGAAGAAACGTCGATAGAGCTCGAACCCGACGGCCTATCGTCGTGATTTTTACTTTAATAGGACACTCGTAAAAATGCATATTAGCCAATGTAAATATTTTTCAAAGTTCAACATTTAAGGGGGTGAAAAGACCTTATATGTGTTTCCAATCAACTATCGTTATATATCGAACCCTTCGGGATAAAGAGTTGATATTCACTTCAAAATATTGCTTACGTAGATACCCAAAAAGTAGTTATAGGTTTTTTTGAAATTCGACCCCCAGACAGTAAAAAGGGGTAAAATGTGTTTTTAATGAATCGTCTATATCTTTGAAACACAATTGCCCATCGTCGTGATTTTAACTTTAATTGGTTACTTTTACAAATGTCTATTACAGGACTCAAAGACGTTTCGAAATTCTTTGTTTAAAGGGCTGAAAATACGTGAAATATGTTTTCGATTATTTTTCCATATCTATCGAATCAATCGAGATATCGAAGTGCTCTTTGCTTTAAATTGGTGCTTTTGTAAATATCCCAAGTACCATTTAAAATATATTTTCCGAATTCGGCCCTAAACTGGTTAAAAAATGAATAACATGTATTTTCGACTCCCATTCGATATATATATATCGATCCCATAGCTTTTTATATAGCGACGCGATTTTTGTTTAGGATTGATGCTTACTCAAATACCTAAAAAGTTATTTCAGGAATTTTCGAAATTCGCCACCTAAGGACGTAAAAAGGGGTAAAAAGTGATGAAAAGCGTTTTCAATAATTCGTCGATATATCTTGAACCCAGCCGGCTAATGTTGTGTTTTTTACGTCCACGAGATACCAATAAAGTATTCTAAAACGTAATTAAAGGGTTTTTCGAAATTTACTCTCTTAGGTGGTGAAAAGACCTTGAATGTATTTTAGATAAATCCTCGATATCTATCGAACCCGTCGAGATACACAACTGATTTTTGCTTCAGGATAATGATTACAGAAATTATCGAAAAACTATTTTCAGATTTTTCGAAATTCGATTTCTCAATACTATGCAGGGGTGATAAGTGTTTTTTTTTTAGTGAATGATCGATTTTGATTCGACTAAAAGGGCTAGCGACGTGATTTACACTTCAGTTGGATACTTATACAAATGTCTAAGATGTAAATTTAAAATATTTCGAAATTCCAAACCCAAAAGGGTGAAAAAGCACGAAATTTTTTTTCTATCAACCCACGATATCTACCTAACCAGTAGCAATATTGAGGTGTTGTTCGCGTCAGACTGATGCTTATGTAAAAGCTTAAAAATATATGTACGTAATTTTTTTCTATATAAGAAACGTGATTATTAAGAATAAAACTAAGTTGGTCAATATTCAAGGCAGACGACCCGAAAAGCAGGAACGAGCAGCGAGAAACAACATATAGAGGCGTTTTTCTCTACAGTAACCTATCGAGACGTGGTGTTGTACAACCTCTATGAGCCCAGGACACGGATATTTTATTTTTTTTTATATATTTTTTTTCGTGAATTATTTTGACGTTATGTATACGTGACGCAGTTGTTTGTTACTCAGGTCTAAATTCCGGGAGGTTCTGGGCTCGAATTCCGTCAAAAGCTGCGTGCGAACATTCAGTTCTGACACACAAAAAATACGAATCAGTGCAATTTACATGTAGTCGTTTAAAAGGGGTAAAATTGCAGTTCGCTTTCCACTTAGGTTCCTCTACAATATCATCTGACATATCGTTGGTATAGATATACTGCCAAAGGTGATTAAGTCATAAATGTTATTTTGTTTAAAAACAGTATTAAATTGTAGATTTTTACAAAAATGTGGTATGTTACTATACTGTGACACAACAGTACGAAACGACGAATAGACTTTAAACTTGGGCAATTGTTCGTGAACAGCATATACATATTCCTAGCATTTTTATAATTTTATCTCATTTTGACTTTGTCACTTTTGACAGTAAACCGACGATATATCATCTCACTAATCTCAAGTTTGGGACACCAAATACGTTTATGCGAAACCTTTACCCACTGAAACTTTGTAATAGCAATAAAGTTCCAGTGAATATTTGGTAAATATATAATTGAGGGCACCGTCACCAATGGTTGTGCACAGGGTAAACATATGTTCTTCATTCGAATAACTTCTTACCTTAGGTGTCTGTAGTTACCACACAACCTCAAATTGGCCGGGCTATAAATAAGGCCCAGGTGAAGTCGCTGTAAGTGGCAGGGACAAACTTAAGACTGCTTTTCGCGTGGACAGCTATAGCTACTTATCCTGCTGCAGAATTAGTTCAACTAGCCGCTTGGACATTCGAACACTTGATGACTGAAGTACCAATCTTGTGTACAAAGAGGTTTTTCAATTAAAGTAAATATTATCAGTTACGAATAATACTCGCGAGCAAAGCCGCGGGGGACTGCTAGTTCCTGATAAATATTTACCCATAAAGTTGTCAAATACAATGATATAGAACTATCATTGAGTATTTCATCCACAGTGGCTTCGAAAAAAGCGTAGATATCAATTGATGATGTCAGCGTTTATTTATCTACCACGCACTTAAGTTCTGCTCGATACCAGGTTTATCTGAGTGTTGGAAGCATAAGTGAAGGTGAACCTGATATGTATACTTAGTGATCATAGTGGGTTGCGAGCAGGAAATAAACTGCATACAGCATCGCGTTAATGTTTATATTCAGTAACTTACGATTACATTATACATGAACAAACGTTTCACAACGTCATAAGTTAAATGGAATGTGCTTTATAAGTACAAATACAGCATGATCTTTGCAGGAGTTCACGTAACTATGTTATAAAACAATGTACTATTCTCAAAGTTTATTAAAACACATTCTCAACAGTTCAACAAGAGTTACACACACAAACATATATCTCTATTTCACTACATTTATAAGGCACTTATAAAAATATCATTTTATTTTATGTTTGTATCAGTGATATTATCAGAATAATTTATTTTTATCACAGCTTGTTTTAAACAAAAAGGTAAATTTGGGAAAGAACGTAAAGTAACAACGTCACATTTGTTTTTATTAATTAAGCATTATATTTAAACATTATAAGACAGTTCACAACTGCAATTTTACAACAAATATTTTTAATTTAAGCTTTACTGGTTAATACAAATAACAAAACATTTATATATATAGTGCGTGCACTTCAAGCTGCTTCAATACGAATGAGTAATACTAAAAAAAAAAAAAAAAAAAAAAAAAAAAAAAAAAAAAAAAAAAAAAAAAAAAAAAAAAAAAAAAAAAAAAAAAAAAAACGATGCACGACTGTCCAGTCAACAAAATAAACTGTTATTATGTTGGCTCATTACACTGGCATGTGACATTTTGACTGATAAATAAATAAAATCTCGCTTGAAATTAATGCACGTTCCCTTTCGCTCACTTCCGAAAGACATATCTATCTAGACCACACGACATACGTATTGAAAGCTAGAGCGACTCAGTCATGATGAACTGCGTATCTCGTCCTGTGTATTGAATTGAGCTGAATGTTTGCTGCTGTGTTATGTAGTCATGTACAAGGCCGTGTGAGGTATGACGTGTCGTTATTTTATCGCAGAGTATTCCTGTTGAATTCAGCCAACCATTTTATGACGTTCAGTTATGTTACTGTGACTAAATATCTTTAGGTGTTGCTAACAGCCGTCTCGTACTTATAACCGTCAACAGTAACATCTCTGTTACAAGGAGTCAGAATCTAACATTTGCAATTAATATAAATAGGAAATTTCAAATAAAACATTGGAAAATCATTCTCTTTCCTTAACTTTCTTCGCAACCATTATATTGGACAGCATTTTACAATAACTTCTTCCCTCGATTTAGTTAACAATGACAGAAACTTCTTAGTAAAATAACTTATGTGTACTTGTTATCCTTGTATTGGCATTACTGAAACATGACTGGTTCTATGGCGGCTGGCACCCAGTAAGACTGTGGCTTATCTGTTTACTGTGACGTTAATTCATTCACAAGTGCTGAACGCACACTCGAGAATATTATAGTCAAGTTTTAAGACAATATTTCTTCATTTACAGTGATGTTTCCGTTGTTGTTGGCTAAGTAGCGTCTCATAAATGTAAGTCCTTCTAATTGCACGAGAAACAAACGTGCAAGTGTAACTGCCAACTGAGTAGGTGATAACAGATTAGTACTACTACTGCAGGTCAGATATACTTGTGTCTGCAGTGATATATGTTCCACTATGCGTATATGAGAACACTGTCGCATGGCCACTTGTATAAAATAAGTTCTTTGCTTAATGTAAGTTAAAAATATTCACTGATAAAATATTAGTGTAAACAGCATTGTAAAAAATTATATGTGTACTGATCCTAGGTCAAAGTTAACTTACCTCTGAAGTTCCAGTTTTTGTGGTTTAATGAAATAATCTTCGGTAATGAGCAATAACTGCTGTTATTTACGAATACTTATGAATTAATTACATTGTAATTCATGCTCGGTAGTGAGACATTACATATAAGACCTTTTTTTTCTATAAAAAGAATTTAATTTTTAAATTATAATCCAGAAAACACCTAAGTTATGCACTTTGGTAATTGACGATACAGCTTTAGGTTAAGAAATGTATGTTTTCCTTTCTATTTTAACTAAATTTACTTCATATTCGGAATTTAGGTAGATGTAATGCAACGCATTAGTTGTGTATCTTGCTTTATAGTGTCCCTTGACCAGAAATTTATTTAGCAAGTAGTAAACCATTGTATGCACAAGAAGACCTGGATAAAATTAGCAGCAATTCAGATTTTGAAATAGCGATAGTTTTGCTACCGGAACATAAATTTAACTTAAAATTTTAATAGAAAGAACTGACATGTATTGCGGGTTGTGTGAATTTAGGTTATGTTAAAGAAACTATTTTTGTAATTACTTTGGCCCTATAACTTCAATTCACTATAAAGGCAAAATCCTTTTCATCCGTAGCATTACAGTTTTGCCTAGAACATTACATTTATTTTCTGACTTGTAAAATCAACACCTATCTCAGCATAGGGTATGCTCAAGACCTTGGCTGTAAAATAAAATTAACATCCATATTTCGTGTTTGCCTCATGGAATCGTCTCATCCTATTTTAAAATGAACTTTATGGAATCTGCATTACATTTTTCGTCTATTACCCTAGAAACTTAACTCTTAAAGAACTGGGGGTGGGTTATTTTTAGTAATAAAAAAATTCTCGCAATTTGGCTATTCACCTGTAACGAGTTCATTTCACCTCTAGACTAACCTCCCCAAATCTTTTCTGAATCTTCATTCTCACCTCATAGTCACCATGTGATACTGCAAAACCTTCCACTCCGTCAATCACTAGCATATGCCTACCCCCTCCATTCTCCTACACACTCTTAGTTTCTTCTCACTCTTGATTTATTTCCACTTATACCATCCCTTAATTAGGTGACACTGTATACCTCCCCACCCTTCCTCCCCATTCACAACTGTCTACAGCCTGACCAGTCTTTAAAATATCCCTCTGTCCTTCAATATACTCCATCCCAATTGGTTCGTCAACACGTATGACCTATTTAATACCTTCCTCCGTTGCGAGCAGCAAGAGAGTGATTGTGGAGTTTAGCCGGTGAATATTTGCGACAGACTTGGCGGCGAGGGACGAGGCGGGACCAGCATTTTGAGGAGAGGCTACGCAGGCGTGGATGACGGTGACACTCTTCTAGTGGTGTGAGTAAGTGTGAGCGCGGACGACCAGGTCGAACTGTAGCTGTACGTTGCGAGACATTTATGTATAGCAACTTATGTGGTCGGAGGACTGGTTTGCGGGTGCCACACAGAGAGAGAGAGAGAGAGAGAGAGACGTTATTAATTATACACTAGAGTAGCAAATTATGCTTTTAAGGAGATTACCTGTATACAACATTTGTAAAAATTGATCTAAACGGTGTAA
Organism: Medauroidea extradentata; assembly: GCA_003012365.1. Taxonomy (NCBI): domain Eukaryota; kingdom Metazoa; phylum Arthropoda; class Insecta; order Phasmatodea; family Phasmatidae; genus Medauroidea; species Medauroidea extradentata. The sequence continues at coordinate 6,123 of PNEQ01130723.1, read as the reverse complement.
ATCGTAGAGATTGTATGTATAATGCAGTGTTTTGTAGACATTGTAATACATTATAGAAATTTAATTTAAGTAATTTATTTGATTATCTAAGGCTTCCATTCCAAGCGAGCCTGGCTGCGCCCTGGCAGTAAAGTTGTTACAATATTTAAATTTCAGTGTTATCATAATAATAATAGTGTAAATAATAACTACCATGATCACTTTAATTAAATATGCTGCATAAATATTCTAAGCCTGGTGATCGATTACATAAAATATGAAATATAACTAAGAGAATAATTTATTATATAAATATGTATCCTAAAAATGGAAACGTTTACAACAAAAAAAAAAAATAAATAATTCAACTAAAATTGTTTTTTTATATAAATCGAAGCGTACGTTCTGGTCGGGTCATTAATATTTTCAATGTCAACTAATTAATGGAAGAATTTAATAAATAGCATCGTTGGCAGGACAGCTAATAAATATACTGATTATAATTTTTCAAGTCAATTGAATGAACGGTTTTAGGTTGCTGACAAATATAATTTGAAATTTTCTTGAGGGCATGATATGTAGCTGCGGGCAGACCAAACATGGCGGTTGAGTATACCCACACTTTACTGTGCCTTAAACACACAGAGCTGCAATACACATCGTCAGTCAGAACTTTTCAAAGTTCTTACTTGTGTGGAACTGCGAAGTTTGAATGTGGTCACAGAATCCTTTATAACATTTCTCCTCTAGACAGAGTAGAGTTTTGTTGGAACAGCTTCTAGGAGTAAGCTCAAAATGTGTTGCAGGTGACGGAACATAGTAATTGACACAGCGTCATGGTGACCTCATATGCATAACATGGCCATTATTCTCTTTCAATTCGGTAACTATGCGACTCGGTTACGAAAATACGACAAACATTGCCACTATGCATACATAGAATAAACATTTATGCATACACCTTTTTAAGCATCACATTCCAACATCAAGAAAACAATGCCTTCCTTTTATACAATTTTTTAAAACAGCATAACTTTTTGTCGTTTATAAGTAAATGTGTTTCAGTGTAAACGTTCCAACAACAGAAACAATGTACCACGCACATAAGTGCTAAGACAACATTGTTAGTTATGTAGCACGTAGGCATTGAAAATAAATGCTCACTCTAGATTATTGAAACTTAGGCGACAGTAATAGCTATTTTTATTTTATGTCAATGTTTTATTTTTTCTTGCTTTGTTTCGATCATAAAGCGATGTTAAGTTTAACGTACCACTTCAGTTCCTAGCACAAGGCATGAATATCTTTGATTCAATACAAGAGAGAGAAGGGAGTACATAAGAATGAAATTCATTATTGAGACTGAAATGCCAACATTATGGTATAAAACCTTCAATTAATACAAGAAAAGCAGAATAGATTACCATTTCTTGGAAAGAATATTTACATAAATTTTAAAAACGTGTCTTTAAACTTGAAACCAGAGCAAAAAAGCAAACAATTCGTTATTTATAGTGCAATGTATGTACAGTAGGCTGTACACTTGTACTAACACGGAGGGTAAACAAAACAAGAAAACTTTCCCAGCCTTTGTTTTTCAGTTGTTTATGTGTTGCATAGTAACCTGTTGTAAAATTAATGTTGTTGGATATTTGAATTATATCATGCATACAAGAATGCTGTAGCCCTAATTTATATCCTCAGTTGTGGATGTGGGAGTATTTAACATTGTGTGACAGTGCATGATCTGACGAGTGCGTGTGTTTGAGGAAGTAAAAGGATGGCATTTCCGACATTTAATATCAGTTTTTGATTATTAGCATTGATAAACAATTCATAGCGCTACACGAATTGTATACGAAAAATAAAGTAACTGTCGCGTATTCTCAGATATGTAAAGTCGAGCCTTGGAATGGATATTATTTCCTCAGATTTTCAACAGGCGGTAAAGGAGAATGATTGAGTTTGTTACTGCCGTAATGCCAGACGTCGTCTTTGCACGAAGAAAGTAACAGTAAAACTGTCGCTATGAAGTACATAAAACTATAACAGTGTGTGTGTCGCTGTGAAGAACTTAAGACTATTAGAGAGTGAGTGTCGCTATGAAGTACATAAAACTATAACAGTGTGTGTGTGTCGCTATAAAGTACATAGGACTATAACAGTGTGAGTGTCGCTATGAAGTACATAGGACTATAACAGTGTGAGTGTCGCTATGAAGAACTTAAGACTATGAGAGTGTGAGTGTCGCTATGAAGTACATAGGACTATAACAGTGTGAGTGTCGCTATTAAGAACATAATACTATAACAGTGTGAGTGTCGCTATGAAGAACTTAAGACTATGAGAGTGTGAGTGTCGCTATGAAGTACATAGGACTATAACAATGTGTGTGTCGCTATGAAGAACTTAAGACTATGAGAGTGTGAGTGTCGCTATGAAGTACATAGGACTATAACAGTGTGAGTGTCGCTATGAAGTACATAAAACTATAACAATGTGTGTGTCGCTATGAAGAACTTAAGACTATGAGAGTGTGAGTGTCGCTATGAAGTATATAAGACTATAACAGTGTGTGTGTGTCGCTATGTAGAACTTAACAATATGAGAGTGTGAGTGTCGCTATGAAGTACATAGGACTATAACAGTGTGAGTGTCGCTATGAAGTACATAAGCCTATAACAGTGTGAGTGTCGCTATGAAGTACATAAAACTATAAAAGTGTGAGTGTCGCTATGAAGTATACAAGACTATAACAGTGTGTGTGTGTGTCGCTATGTAGAACTTAACAATATGAGAGTGTGAGTGTCGCTATTAAGTACATAGGACTGTTACAGTGTGAGTGTCGCTATGAAGTACATAAGCCTATAAGAGTGTGAGTGTCGCTATGAAGTACATAAAACTATAACAGTGTGAGTGTCGCTATGAAGTATATAAGACTATAACAGTGTGTGTGTCGATATGTAGAACTTAACAATATGAGAGTGTGAGTGTCGCTATGAAGTTCACAATATTGTAGTAACAGTTTCAGATTCGCTGTGAAGTAAAACTATAACAGTATATGTGAGACTATAAATTATATAAGACTATAACAGTGTGTGTCGCTATGTTGTACACAAGACTGTAACAATGTGTGTATCTGTGAAGTACATTAGACTGTTACAGTGGCAGTATCGCAGTGAAGTATTTAAGAATATATCAGTGTGTGTCGCTATAAGTACATAAGACAGTAACAGTGTGTGTGTCGCTGTGAAATACATAAAACTATAATAGAGTTAAAGTCGCTATGAAGTACATAAAAATGTAACAGTGTCAATGCCGCAATGAATTACATAAGACTGCAACAGTGTTAGTGTTGCTGTGAAGTACATCAGACTATAACTGTGTGTGTCGCTATGTAGTACATAAGACTACAACAATAGGTGTGTCGCTGTAATATATACGTAATACTATAACAATGTATGTGTTGCTGTGAAATACAGAAGACTATAACAATGTGTGTATCTATGAAGTACATAAACTATAACAGTGTTTGTGTCCTTGTGAAATACATAAGACTATAACAAGGAGTGTGATGTTTTTAAGTACATATGACTTTTATAGTGTCAGTGTCGCATTGAATTACATAAGACTATACCATGCGTGCGTTGCTTTAAAGTACATAACACTGTAACAGTGTCAGAGTAGCTGTGAAGTACATAAGACTATAACAATGTGTGTGTTGCTATTAAGTACATATAACTGTAAGTGTCAGTGCCGCTGTGAAGTACATAAAACATCAACAATGTGTGTGTTGCTATTAAGTACATAAGACTGTAACAGTGTCAGAGTAGCTGTGAAGTACATAAGACTATAACAATGTGTGTGATGCTTTTAAGTACAAAACATTTAACAGTGTCAGAGTCGCTGTGAAGTACATAAAACTACAACAATGTGTGTGTTGCTATTAAGAACATAAGACTGTAAGTGTCAGTGCCGCTGTGAAGTACATAAAACATCAACAATGTGTGTGTTGCTATTAAGTACATAAGACTGTAACAGTGTCAGAGTAGCTGTGAAGTACATAAAACTACAACAATGTGTGTGTTGCTATTAAGAACATATAACTGTAAGTGTCAGTGCCGCTGTGAAGTACATAAAACATCAACAATGTGTGTGTTGCTATTAAGTACATAAGACTGTAACAGTGTCAGAGTAGCTGTGAAGTACATAAGACAATAATAATGTTTGTGTTGCTTTAAAGTACATAAAACTGTAACAGTGTCAGAGTAGCTGTGAAGTACATAAGACAATAATATGTTTGTGTTGCTTTTAAATACTTAACACTGTAACCGTGTCACAGTCGCTGTGAAGTACATAAGACTATAACAATGTGCGTGTTGCTATTAAGTTAATAAGACTGTTATAGTGTCAGTGTCGTTATTAAGTACATAAGACTGTAACAGTGTCAGTGTCGCTGTGAAGTACATAAGACTATAACAACGTGTGTGTTGCTGTGAAATTCAAAACTCTGTAACATTGTATATGTATCAATGAAGTACAATAACTATAGCAGTGTGTGTGTCGCTATGAAGTACATGAGTCTATAACAATGTGCGTGTTGCTATTAAGTTCATAAGAATGTAACAGTGTCAGTGTCGCTATTAAGTACATAAGACTGTAACAATGTTTGTTACGCTATGACGTACATAAAACCATAACAATCTGTGTGTTGCTGTGTAGAACATAAGACTGTGACAGTGTATGTGTATCTATGAAGTACATATAACTGTAACAATGTGTGTGTCGCTATGATGTACATAAGACTGTAACAGTATCAGTGTCGCTGTGAAGTAAATGATACTATTCTAATGTAAGTATCGCTTTGAAGAAAGTAATACTATTTCAGTGTGAGTGTCACTATGAAATACATAGTACAGTAACAGCGTGAATGTCACTATGAAAAACGTAATTATATAACAGTGTGAATGTCGCTGTGGATTAAATGAAACTCTACCAATGTAAGTGTCGCTTTGAAGAACATAAGACTATAACAGTGTGAATGTGGCTGTGAAGTAAATGATACTCTACCAATGTAAGTGTCGCTTTGAAGAACATAAGATTATAACAGTGTGAATGTCGCTGGGAAGTAAATGAAACTCTACCAATGTAAGTGTCGCTTTGATTAACATAAGGCTATAACAGTGTGAATGTCGCTGTGAAGTAAATAATACTCTACCAATGTGAGTATCGCTTTGAAGAACATAAGACTATAACAGTGTGAATGTCGTTGTGAAGTAAATGATACTCTACCAATGTAAGTGTCGCTTTGAAGTACATAAGACTATAACAGTGTGAATGTCGCTGTGAAGTAAATGATACTCTACCAATGTAAGTGTCGCTTTGAAGAACACAAAGACTATAACAGTGTGAATGTCGCTGTGCAGTAAATGATACTCTACCAATGTGAGTATCGCTTTGAAGAACATAAGACTATAACAGTGTGAATGTCGTTGTGAAGTAAATGATACTCTACCAATGTAAGTGTCGCTTTGAAGAACATAAGACTATAACAGTGTGAATGTCGCTGGGAAGTAAATGAAACTCTACTAATGTAAGTGTCGCTTTGAAGAACATAAGGCTATAACAGTGTGAATGTCGCTGTGAAGTAAATAATACTCTTCCAACGTAAGTGTCGCTCTGAAGAACAACAGAATATAACAGTGTGAATGTCGCTGTGAAGTAAATTATACTCTACCAATGTAAGTGTCGCTTTGAAGTACATAAGACTATAACAGTGTGAATGTCGCTGGGAAGTCAATGATACTGTACCAATGTAAGTGTCGCTTTAAAGTACATAAGGCTATAACAGTGTGAATGTCGCTGCGAAGTAAATGATACTCTACCAATGTAAGTGTCGCTTTGAAGAACTTAAGGCTATAACAGTGTGAATGACGCTGTGAAGTAAATTATACTCTACCAATGTAAGTGTCGCTTTGAAGAACATAAGACAATAACCGTGTGAATGTCGCTGGGAATTAAGTGAAACTCTACCAATGTAAGTGTCGCTTTGAAGAATATAAGGCTATAACAGTGTGAATGTCGCTGGGAAGTAAATGAAACTCTACCAATGTGAGTATCGCTTTGAAGAACATAAGACTATAA
>PNEQ01130722.1:0-12448 GCA_003012365.1 Medauroidea extradentata | reverse complement strand
CTTAAATATAAATTGATTGAAATCTCCCTCCTGGCTTGTTTCCGTGTAGCTAGCGTATTTCCTCGTCCCAGTGTCGAGCTATAAGTGAGTTCACGAGTGTTTTTAAGGAGTGTAGGATTGCTCCTGGGTGCGTGGTTACACTCGGCGCATATTCAACGGCCTGGTGTTAGCTGTGAGCCTACGATCCACGGGTACAAATGTAACATAAACAGATAAAAAACTACGGTTTAGTAGATGAGTAGTTCCAGAAATTACGTGACGATACAGACTAGAGTACTTTGCTTAAGAGTGCGTGGCAGATAAATAAACGCTGAAAACATCAATTCATTCCTTCGCTTTTTTCGAAGCCAATATGGATAAAATACTCAACGACAATCCTAGATAATAGTATTTGCCAACTTTATAAGTAAATATTTATTGTAAATTACTAATTTGTTACGAGTGATCTCATGAGCAGCACTTAAATGCATGAGGTTTCAGCATGTCAGAGATCGTGCCTCTGAAGTTCATAACGCTGGAAACAATTTTGTTTAAAACGTTGGCTAAAACTATTGTCTACGATTGCTACTGTTTAATTTTCGCAAATTAGCTTCAAGAAACCTACAGTTATAGATCAATGCTTTTAGTGTTAAATTATGTACCAGACCCTCTTAAGAATAGTAATAAGTATAATCTCAAAATATTGCTTGAGTAAAAAGATATAAAAACACAGTGTGATGGGCTGTAGCCTGAGTGAGCATTTGAAATCCCCGCCTTGGACTGTTCTCACCGCCGCAGTCGTGTGCACTGCTATCCCTCCTTCACCCCCAACCCACGGTTGGCCTTCCTTCGTGGCCTGTGACTTCCTGAGAGTCAGTCGCTAGTGGGACTCGGGCAGGCTTGCACCTCTCATATTTCAGTTCCAGCCTGAAGGACAGTACGCACGAACTCCATCGAACTTTTCAAGGAATTGATCCGGTTCTCTTTTCTCCATCCGATTTAATCAGTGATTGTCTTTATTTGGCTGACATGTTAACCCTTGTAAATGAGTGTGCTCAATATAAAGTCTGTATATTCCTGCTTTGGTAGTCTGGTAACGCCAGATGTTTCAACCCCTCCTTCCTTGTTCTTAATGTGACTCTCCGTTTTGCTTTTGATTCTACTATTGTGCTGGAGTACAGTTAGAATACCGTACGAGGTACAACAGTAAATAAATTTCATGAAGATTACAGCGTAGCAGGTGTGTCAACTTGCGGTCCGCAGGCTACACAGAGCACGTGAGGGATATTTTTGTGGCCTTTCTAGTCTCTGAACAAAAGTAAAAACTGAAACATTGTAACCATCTAGAGCAGACGACAACGTCGAGGCCGAACAGTAGGTTGCAGTCTGCATGCTCCTACCAATAAAAAAGATCCACAGTCCAAGTGAGTCTGACGCCTGTTGTACAGTAATGAAATACAAGTACCAGAGTCACACAAAATAAAAAACACAATCTACTTAACCATATTTTCAACAGCATGAAATTGCATTATGCATACAATTTGAATTATGTGATTATGTTTTAAGTACTGAACCTTTCTACCTTGCAGTGATAAGTTTAAATAGGAAATCAGTGAATAAATTAGTTCTCAATTATACAATTTTTAAAGATACATAGTTCTTGTAAACAAAAAGGATTCCAAGTACAACTATTTAAAACATATTGCAACAGATTGTATTTTTAAAAATTTACATTTGTGATACAAAGTCTAAAATATTATGTTTTTCATTTAAATAATAAAGCCATATTGGCTAAGTTTCTCATATGGTAGTATTCTCCCAGAAGTTTAGAATACTTTTTTGAAAGAGTTACCTTCGAAACTGATCCACTGAGAGAATACTAAGTAATTAACTCCAAGGCTGTACACTAGGTAGGTAGAAGTTTAATGCTACAACCATAAGGCACTAAAATAAAAAAAAATTTAAAAATAAAAATGCTATAAAAAGACAAAAATAATTCTAGTGAGAGTATGTAAAACACTACTAGGATGTTAGGAAATTGTCGTGAACAATTGCACATCATTAAGTGCTCTTACTTGGAATGTATGAAGGCCTTGATGTCTTCTTGAAGCATGCACACTCCCGCAACGATCGTCGTCACAAGTAACTGCACACCCAGCAGGCCGTAAACCTTGCGCAGGAAACCTGCGTGCACACACACACCTCAAACACGTGCTACCTACCACAACAAGTCGTTCTAGAAAACAAATTCCAATCTAGTTTAACAACTCTATATACCAAATTAACACTTATAGTTTAAACAAACATAAAAAGGAATAAATAATAAATTACAAGTCGACCAATTTTATATAGGCTACACACAACTCTTGCAAACAAACAGTCCTTTACACATACTTTATGCAACAAAGTTAGTGATTAACTTCTGATATATACACAACATAGAATAATACAGAAAACTGGCACTTGTTGGCACAGGGGCTTAGTCAAGAGGGGAAGGGAATAGCGGTTATAACTCCCACCACTCCTCGTGAATGGTTTTTGAGTACATTAAAACATTTTGCACCTTGGAATCAAAATTTTCTCAGAGAAGAAGCCCTGAACCCACAGTTTTGAAAGTGTGGACAGTGTTCATTATCTTATTCTCAGGTTAACCCCTCCCCCCCATCCCCCTCACTTTTTCACACAAATCCTGGCTATATCACTCTGCTGACAGATATTGTAATGAAACAATTTTAAGAAGTGTGTGAAGATGAAGGTCTTAATTATTTAAGTTGAAAAGGAAAGAATTTTCTAGTTTACTTATTTTCTCAACACTTCAGGCCTCTGTTGTCTGTCGCTTAGATAGTTAAATGTCGATACAAGAAATAATATCAGTCCATACAACAGCCATACTGTTTCCTATTGTTAATTTAGATGATTCTCTCTCTCTATTCACTGCCATGTGACCTTCAATGAGCACAAGCACTTCCTTAAAGCAGTTCCAAGCCTTCCACTGAAAGTCGCCTTCTGTTTCATTCGTCCTCACTTTCCGCCAATGACATCTTATTTCTGTTCCGCTTGCATACCCCTTGATTGACTCTTACTGAACTATGAACTCCAATCAACACAAGAACTCACGGTTGAGGGGACAATCGTCTTTGTAGTCGTGAAGGCCTTTCCTGTGAATCACCCTCCCCCCCCCCCCCCCAGCGACCAGTCTAAGATCAACAAAGGCTTAACTCTCATAAGCCACTCAGGTAGACGGTATTGCATGCATGTGTATCTGAAGCAACAGGATATACAGTAGATCTCTGTATTGAAGCCAGATGTATTGAATGTCCACATCAATGGAACACATCTATTTGTCTGCATTTCAAGACCACATCCATTAAATGCCTGCATGCATTGAAATTGTTTGTCAGCCCCTGACAAACGATGGACAGAGGTTCACCTGTATTACAAGCCAAGTCACTGGAGTGTCAGTTACTAGTTCAACGCCTGACAGTCAGTCAGCCTGAAGTTCAGCTGCAATCTAAGCATGTCACCTGGCTCATTACAAAACTATCAAAACAACTCTTATCAACATGCACGTGCGTGTCTATACACACATATACATATGTACACACATATCTTAATCTGCAAATTTTTATAGAAATATCATAAGAGTTCTCTGACTGACTGACATACCAAGTCACTGTCCAAACCACTGGATCCATAAAAATGAAATTTTAAGGCATAGGCAAAAACAAGGAAGGAATTTTTTAAAGTTTTTAACACCTAAGGTTGTGAAAAGGGATGAAGTATGTTTTTGATTAATCGCTGATATAGCTTGAACCTGATGGGTTATCGTTGTGATTTTTAATTTAACAGCACACACACAAATTCATTTGTAGCAATTTCAGAATTTTTCAAAATGTGAATCTTATGGAGGTGAAAAGAGAGTTAATTTTCGCTTTTTAAAACTAAAGTTTTTTAAATACATAAAAATTTTATTGAAAATCCACCTCCTAAAAGAGAAAAGAGGGAAGTAGTATGTTTTATGTGAATTGTCTATACAGGCTGAGCCCAATGGATTATCAAAATTTTCAGTTCAACTAAATACTTCTATAAATGTCTAAGACAGGATTAAGTAATTCGACCTCAAGGAGGTAAAAACTTATGAAATATGTTTTTGATTAATCATTGCAATATATCAATCCCATTCTATTATTATATATCAACATGATTTTTGCTTACTTACTTAAATACCTCACAAGTAATTTCTTCATTAATTTTATTTAATTCTATACCCAAAGGAAAGAAAAGTGGTGAAAAGTTATTTCAAAGCATCGTAAATATACTTAAGACTTAAATGCCTATTGTTATGGTTTTGACTTCAACGTGACGTCTATAAAATAGTTTGAATTGTGACTGAAGGGTTTTTATGAATTTAACCCCTTACGGGTAGAAAACAATTTTATGGAATATGTTTCAGACAACTGTTTTATATCTATTTAACCCATCGAGAAATAGGTTTACATAACAATTCAGAATGATTACGTAAATACTGTAGCTAAAAAAAGTTACTGTATTTAAGGTTTCATGATGGAAAAAATATAACATTTACCATAGGGAAAACTTAGTTTGTAAACCAAGCAAAATGAGACAATCCGAAAAGCAAGGACAAGTATTACACACAGGCAAAGCCATAGGCAGGCTGATAGTTTTATACATACATATATTGAAGGAATTACAGTGGAATATTTTCTCAAAGCAGAGTTCTCTCTTTTTCTTTCTCATACAGAAAGGGTTGCCACAGCAGTGTAACCCAAAAAGAGGACACATACTTGTTCAAAGCATTAAAAAAGAGGACACTTACAAAAACCCTCTTAGTACACCACAAATTTTTTTTATGTAAATGTATAAATTATTTACTTTATTATCTGGTAGTTTAGTAGAGTAAATGCTAAAAAAGCAAACATAATTTCTAGAAATAAACTCTGAGTATGTTAGAACTACAAAATAAAACGGATTGAAATATGAAACAATCTTCAACATAGGCTGACAATTGCACTTTCTGAAAACCGTTGACAACTGTAAACATATGTATAACAAACGAACAACGTAATAATTTCCAAAGCAAAGAAGTTGCACATAAAGCACGAGGCATGTCGGTTCCGTTCCTAAACATTTCGTGACACAGAGACAATATAAAAAGTACGTTTTGGCTCTCTGTTCTTGAAAAAAGAGGACATTTGGCCCATTTTTTGTAAAACCCGGCCGGACAGTTTACGAGGCATCGAAAAGAGGACATGTCCGGGTAAAAGAGGACGTCTGGTAACCCTACATACAGACTGACCACTCATTGCAACAAAGAAAATTCAAACTGATTTTTCCCTGCTTTCCCTGACACAAAACCAAAAAATTCTCTGATTTTCACTAGCATGAAAACAACATTTTACCATTTTATCCAACACATTACCCAATAAAGGTAAATACTTCAAGTACTTTCTGACACTACTGCCAGAGAACTTGACAAAACATTCAGCAGAAATAACTACAAATTTGACAACGGAGTATGATCACCTCTATGTGATGGCGATTCATTCTTCTCAAAACTCCACCATCTGATTCCATCCTATGACTTTTATGGCAGCTCAAAATGAACAAGGCAAGCAAAATTCCCTGAAATTTCTGAGACAGACCGAAAATTCCCCTGATATTTCTAGGTTTCTAGGTGGCCACAATTTCCCCGATAATTCCACGTTTTCCAGGATGGCCACCCTGTTCATAGATAGGATATTTAAAAGGTTACATTTGTTTAAAATATGTTTTTTGGAAAAGAATCAGTGATACTGACATAATTACTGGTTTGGTGATGGACCTAACGTAATACTAGAAAAAGTGAAATTAATCCAAGGAAATTTTAACAATTATGGAGTGGAAATTCTAACTCAGCTAAGTGCCAAAAAATGCTTCCGAATAAAAAAAAAACAATGCTGCAAGATCCTGCAGGCTTCTGGGTGTGAGTATCTTCAAATGCTCAAAAAATCTATCAGAAAAAAATTTAAACTGAATTCCTACAGTAATTGGCACAAGTAATTCACTTTTTCACTTTTATGTAAAAAAAACTCAATATTGTACACTGTCATTCAGAATTTCCACTCTACAATTATATTTTTCTTATTACTCATTCAGTTTCTCGTAATAGAGTACAGTACAAAATTCTCTGTACCAAAATTTCTAAATACCTACCAATGGCTGGGGTTTGATAATCATGCAATAATGAAATAGAACAAATGTATATTGTAATTTTATATAAAATCAATAATTCTCTAGGGTATTGTATAATTTTTGCCTTTGTGCGACAAGCCTGTACCTAGGAAATTATTTCACGAGGTGAGACAAACCTTTACCGAGGAGAGCCTTGTCTGCCGGTGGTTCAAAAATTTTTTCATGCATTACTGTACTTATGGCTTGCATGTTGTTATTTTTACTGAACTCTTGTTTTTTTATATTAGAAACAGTACATCAGTTCATGGAAAAAACTCAGTCAATTATCTGCTGGAGCAGCGTGCGTGACGTGATGGCATTTGCTTACTTCAAAACTCAAGTAGTCTAAAGTGTGAACGAGGTACAGTACATAGGCCTATATATTTCTACCATATTTAATCAATGATTTGAACAACTACTTGGATTAATATAAAAAAGGTATATTTGACAACCGTGAAGTGTTCAGCCACTTCCCCATCTTGTTTAAATATTTACAAAGTGTTTTTATTTTCTTATTTATATTATGTAAATCTTTCTTAACAGGCTATATGCCATTTTCAGGGTGAGTTTGTCAGGTGTCCGGTATGATACAACAGAATTCAATAACCTTGTAATTGGGAACATATTAATTTAAATTCATCTTTTCAAAATTTAAATATAAAATAGTCAAGGAATTTTAAAGTAGAGTCATTTGATTATTTTCCTGGCTTGTTTGGTTTCAAATTGACAACAGTAAAATTTTAATTAGTTTTAATGATATAACTTTTTCTTGTATTTTGACTAATTTTTGAGTTTTGGCAATTTTAGCTTATTATTATATTTTCCCTGGTGAAGTGAGTAACTTCAGGTGTTGCAAGCTTCTCCAGGCTGTAGGATTTCTGGTGCCGACGTTGTGGTTGATCGCTTGCTTCATGGAATTCTCTCCATGACGTAGGTTATTGACGCACGTAGGTCAGCCATCACAGGGGGTTGCTTAGGGTAATGCGCCGCAAAAGTAGTTCCACTGTTGCGCACTTTTTGTCCTCAATTATTATATTTGTGTGGATAAACAATTTTATTTCAATGTAAAAACTATATACTCAAATTTTGGAATCGTTTGTTATGGGTTTAAATGCCATTTTACTGCTTTTGGGGGAATTGGAGTCTGTTGTATCACTCTGCCGAGGGATACCTTAGCTACCATGACCGTCCATGATTTATCACTCGTGCAGGGATGGCGCGAGAGTAAGGTTAACGGTCGTGCAGGGATGGCGCGAGAGTAAGGTTAACGGTCGTGCAGGGATGGCGCGAGAGTAAGGTTATCGGTCGTGCAGGGATGGCGCGAGAGTAAGGTTAACAGTCGTGCAGGGATGGCGCGAGAGAAAGGACGTGTGTCGGGCAGATGGGGGAGAAAGTCCCGAGGACGTGAGCGTGACTAAAAGGGACATAAGCAGGGCCGAGTTTGTTCGTTATAGATATTCCTTAATTTTTTCGTCAGTCTGTTTCCTTTTTTTTACTAAGCTAATAACTGGGTAGAACTTAGCCCATACGACAGGTCGGACGGAAGAATCATGGTAGCTAAGCGTCTGTCGAAAAGTGAATTTAAATGCAAATTGCAATATTTTTATTTATTTTTGTTATACTGAACGGTACCACATTTTATGAAATGTAATGCACCTAGATAAATAAATATAACTACTGATGAATCTGGAGTGTCTCACTTCAAGTTAAAACCTGGCTAATGGTGTAGAAAAACTAATCCAACTAAGCTATCCGGCGCACTTCACGAAACATAACCTCAACACCCACGCCGAGTGACAACAAACAATAGACCACAGCAACACGCAGAAGCAGACGCAAAAGGACGCGTCACACTGTGTAAATAACCCAAAACTGATAAAAAATTTTATTCTATGACACTAAGTGCAAGAGCCCCAAGTTTCTCTGCTTTCGAGAGAGTTATTTGGTTTTTAAAGAGGACAAAAGCAGATATAGCTAAATTGCTCATTACTGTTGGAAATTGGTTTTACTACGTAACGTAATTTTACGACACAAACTGAGTAAAAAGTTTAGTTAATTTATCAATGAGAAGGAAATTTCGTAACCTAATTAGCAACTATCCTGCTATGTTTTGTCTCAACAAAATCAGAGTATCTTACATAGTTAAAACAAGTTATAAAAAATTACAGAGCAATTTTACAACATTGGTTCACATTTATATCTTAAAAAATAATTATTGTAAAAATTTAGAGACTTGGGCTCAAGCCCTTAGTAATTGAAAATTTGCAAATGTAAACTCTAACTCCATTTCTCATATTTAGCCATTTAGACTACCACACTGTTAATGTATTGGTACAGGTACTGACACCGCCAATGTGATGCCTGTACGAAGGTTTGTGCCACTCACTAACTACAGTATGTATATCATACCTTTCATGTATGTATTGTATGTGTACTTTATGTAGGTACATTTGAAAGGTCAGTTGTTATATATTACTATAGTGAGAGTAACGATTCAATCTGGAGTGAGTTTGGTATCAACAAAAGAATCATGATGGAAATAACGCCTTAAAACATTCCTGTACCAGACCAGGGTAGTGTAGTTGCAGATTATAGACAGTAACCTAAGACAGAAATATTACCGCAAACAAACTCCCGCCAGACTGAGATTAACAAAGAAGTGGTCGCTTACTTGATTAATATCAAGATTAGTGTTGTTCTGAAACTACAGAAATAAATGTGTTATATATATCTGCAAATTAAAAAGAGGTGAAAAAACCCACAAAAAAAAAAAACAAGAAAACAAATAATTATAAAATACTTGCAACTTTCACTTTCAAGCGTTATTCGTTTCCAAAACATAATTGTGAAAACTGGTGAGACGTCATCAACCTTGAGTGGAATTTTAAAATTAACACATTTACAGTCCAAGTGTCGATAACTACACAAAGTCAATCCAGTAAAGTGTTTTAATCTAAAATAACTTGCTTAATGAATTGGTGTATGTATTTAACGTTGATGCATTATGAATACAATGTTTTACATTAATACTACACAACTGACAGAGTTTTTCAAAATTGGACCCACAGATATTTAGTAAACAAGAAATACACACTGACTGTTAGCAACAAAAGTGACATTTCAAGCATGCTATATTTCTTACACTGGCTATTCTGGGGTTTGAACCCAGACCATCTAGGCATAGGGTCAGCACAGTAACAGCATGACCACAGAATCGTCAAATCCTCACAAGACATAAAAGAGGAATCAAAAATTGTAGTGAACACTGTATCAATCACTCAGCAGTGCAAACCTGTCTTGCAGGAACATAATGCTCTGGCAGATGATTTGTTATTGGTTAATAAACGTTTGTTAAAGGAGCATTTTGCAATCCCACATTTGAACACTTTCACAAAACACGTGTTGAAATTTTGCATGCTTCCTACACGTCTACATTCCGAGTGTGTTCTAACCAGCTTTAGGAAAACTGAATTATGCAAGTACCTATTATAAGTTAATTTGTAAATCTAAAATATAAATAAGATACACTATTCATAGTACATTAATGGTACAAACAATGTACTGTATCGGAAGTGACAGTCATTCAGCAGCAAATACACCCAGTACTTATAATTGTAGGTTTAAACCCCCCAGCCTCGACTCACCCATGCGGACATGAAGGCTCGCCTGATGTACGTTGTTGTGGTAGGCAAAGTCCTGGAATATGCCAGGCTTGCCCCCCGACTCTGCGTCGTCATCCGGCATCATGAGTGGAATGCTAGCCATCTTGAGACTCCTACAAGAAAATAAACAAACCAAGGTTGCTGCACCCAACAATCACAATTCTTGTTCAGCATTGAAACTTTACAACAGGTAGGAAGGTAAGTGGGCTTTACGTCTCAACTGTGAGGTCATTAGTAACAGTGTCACACAACTTGGTACAACGACAGGAGCTCGAGAAGAGTCGGCCATGGACTTTGTTAAGGAATTATCATAACATTCGTCCAGAGCAACTTTGGCAAACCATTAAGAACCAAAACCAGTGTTTACATTATAAAGATAAACAATTTATCAAACCTTACTTTCTATCAATTTATGAAATACTTCCTTCGCTCACAATTCTCAAGCATGGCTCCAGCGATCTTTTATTTACTTTATTATGTAAACACTGGAAAAAAAGTGGGTGGAGTTTGAGCCCTACCACCCTGATTGCAGCGCCAAAGATGTACAACACTCTAGGTAACTTGGCGAACTCCAGCCAAACAAGGTTAAGCAATAAACATTGGTAGATAGGCAAGTTTCCAGACCTGTTCTTCTACAACCGTTGTTAAGGAGTTAGACAGTGATGAAATAAAATCTTAGAACAAAGTAACACAATTGAAGACGCTGTTAAAACAAAATTTGCATTTAAAAATGTCAAAAATGTAAATTATATACAGGGACTGATCCGGGGTAAGGAGAGGGGAGGGAAGGAGGCCCTGGCCCCCTTTAACATTTTTAAGCACAGTTTATCCTTCAAAACATTACCATTTCTTAAATATGTAATTCAATTTTTTGGTTAGGAAACACTTTAATAGCACCATAATTTGGTAAATGTCAAGAATCACTACTCATCGTGTACAGCCCAAACTTTATTTCAGAGGTACTTTAAAGTGTGTTCCATCCCACACCTCCATCTACCAAAAATAAGTTTCTGGACAAAACCACTGCTCTAATTTCTGTATCGTTATGCAACTCAGCTCTTAGTAATGAGGAAAATATTTAACAAGACACACTGGGCGTGTCAGCACATTTCAAGTCATTTACAAAAACTATTATCCTTAAGCCAATAAGGCCTGATTACTTTCAAATAAAAGTCAGACACTTTTCGAATACCGAAAAATAATTCAAATAACAATGTAAATAACGTCTTGGCAAATTCCAACACTTTTTATCGTACACGTATCTCAGCCTACTTACAGACAAATAAATCAGGGGAAAAAAATTGTATGTGAAATTAAATTAGCACCTATAACCTACAGTTAAGAATCACTTACCAAATTACCGTGAACTTTTTGAAAATTCAAAGCTGTCAAAAACGTTCTTAATTATTTCCGTGGTCGCAATCACAAACCATACATCGTTATGCAGTTGTTTATCTCGTTTCTAGAGCGCGTTAGGGATGTCGAAAAAATATCGATATATCGAAATTGCGATATTTTTATTTCGATATATTCAATATTTTCTACGATATTTTTTTTCGATATTTTTTCGATAGCGATATTTTTTTTCAGGTATCGAAAATTAATATTTTTAATAATTTATGAAAAATAAGACTCCACAATTTGAAACCTGTAATTATAAGATATTTAAAGACTAATATTTACTGATTAGTCTTAATTTTATACTGCTTCTTTATATATATCTGTGTGTGTGTGTGTGTGTGTGTGTGTGTGTAAATTTCGAAAATGGTGCAGTAATGTTTTGGTGCTACACTAGTAGGCCTATTTGTAACAGGAAAGGTCTGTTAATATCTCAAAAATAAAATTGTTATTACATTAAGTTATTTCCTTTCTTTTCCAGATAATTAAGTAATTTTTAAAATTCGTAAGACGATCTTACTGGATAACAATTTATATAAATCTTTGTAGTATTCATTGCTCACAATTTTATATTTAATATTCTCGAGAATCACACATACAGAAACTTGGTTTGCTCTAAAGAAAATTATTTATTCAAATGCTTTGTCGTATTAAAGTGAACTAAGCAACATATTGGACTTATTAATTTTTGCTTCGTTTGCAATGAAATTTACTTCCGAGCACAGTTAGCAAGACAGAGTGAAAGAAACTAAACATTTTTGTAAGATTATTAATAAATGTCTTAACAAATGTTTTTTCCCTTGTTTGATATACAGTAAAGATTTAGTTGATGAAGATACACAATGTGCGAAATTCGTCAGGTTAAACAATGTATAATGTATTAATATCAGTATAATAAATCTGTCTGTTGTGTGTTTTTTCGTATACATTTTGTAATGAAATTTTAATTTCGTTTGCAAATAAAATCTGTCAGAGCTTAATGACGCGGGTCGTCCCTGACCTACCCTGATCTGAGCCCGTCGTGCGCATCAAGCCTGGCGGCTTGTGCATATTGGAACGCACCCGCCCACGTGCGCGACGAGGTAGCGGCGCCTAGACGCCGCCCCCGCGACGTCGAGTGGACGCAATATGTGCCTCGGACCCAGAAAACGACCATCCATTGGTAGGAAAGTGCCCCC
>PNEQ01130719.1:0-20169 GCA_003012365.1 Medauroidea extradentata | reverse complement strand
ATAAATTTCTATGAATCTACCAAATTCCTATATAAACACCAATATGGTTTCAGGCATAAACTTAATACAGGGTCTGCTGCTATGTCCTTGGTACAAGAAATACAAGTCACTATAGACCGTAACAAATTTGCAGGTGCTATCTTTGTAGACCTTTGCAAAGCATTTGACATGGTCAATCACAATATACTACTGTTAAAACTTGAAATTAGTAGAATTAGAGGCACTGCTTTAAAATTGTTAGCCAGTTACATGGAAAAAAGGACTCAGTTTGTAAAACAAGGGCAATACAAAAGCAAGCCAAGACTTGTCACCACTGGGGTGCCACAGGGCAGTGTCCTAGGGCCACTGCTTTTTCTTGTTTATGTAAATGACATAGGCAAACTAAAATTTCATGGGTCACCAAAACTGTTTGCAGATGATACAGCATTGTTTTACAACTCAGCCACAGATATACCAGGTATGTTACATCATATGCAAGAGGATTTGATTCTCTTGAGTGAGTATCTAAGGGTAAACAAATTAGCTCTAAACACAGAAAAAACAAACTACATAATCTTCACCTCCCCTAGAAACAACCACTGTATTAATACCCCACTTCTATATAACAACAAACAAATAACCAGATCAGATGTTGTAAAATATTTAGGGCTGTACATAGATAAAAACCTCAGTTGGAAAATACATAAAGATCACATAATAAACAAAGTGCTACCAGTAGTAGGGATTCTGTGGAGATTAATAGATACCCCCACAGAGATAAAAAAAACTTATTTATAACTCCTTAATAAACTCTCATTTGCAATACTTGTCTATGGTGTGGGGATCAGCAGCCAAGTCCTTCTTATACCCCTTACAAATTGTGCAAAATAAAGCAATAAAGGCTGTACATAATTTACATCAACGTACACCCAGTAAACCTATGTATATAACCTATAATGTGCTCCCCATAAGATCTATGTATGTATTTAACGTATTGAATTTCATTTTTAACAACTCCTCCTGTGATGAACCAGTAAAGTATAACCATTTCACCCGTCAAACAAACTTTAAGTATTTAAAGAGCATAAATACTGAGACAGGCAGAAAGGCTTGGTCCTTCCAAGGTTACCAGCTATTTAATGCACTACCGGATTCATTAAAAACTATCAGAAAACAAACTCACTTTAAGCATGAACTAAGGAAACTACTGCTGGAAAGGCTAAGTGATGAGGACGATATCATCTTCAATGTATGATTGTATAGAAAATTCGCATATTGTAACCTAGTCTTGTAACTAATAGGTTCTGTCCTTATCTCTAACTTGTGCAATATTCCCTTCTTATGTGATAATAAGCTAACTATGAAAAATGTTATACTATATAGTTTATTGTAAATTGTGTTCCGTACTCTGTCAAAATTGTAAAATTGTAATAGGACCCCAATTAGAGCTTTGCTCAAGGGGTTCACACGAAATCAATGAATGTTGAAATTGCATTGTTATTGTAATGTATTGTATTAAATAAAAAAAATAGAAAAAAATATTCGCGCCACGCCAAGTAAACAATAATATTCTGCCCCCTTTCCTGTCAAACTACATTTATAACATGGCCGCCAACACAGTTTCAATCGGAATCAAATATGGCGTCCTATCAGCAGTTTATGTATTTCTAGGTCGTTGGTCCTTCCATTTACACCATAAAATTGTAGTTTTTGAAGAAGCAGCTCGTGATTGACACAGTCAAAGGCTTTGGTAAGGTCACAAAAAATTCCGACTGATGGCAGTTTTTTGTCGAGTGCATTCAAGACATTTGTGATGAGCTGATATATTGCGTCATTAGTAGACGATTTTTTTCTGAAACCATACTGGAATTTTGAGAAAATTTTTAATTTTTCAAAATGAGTTAAAAGTCTTAGTATATATTAGTTTTTCAGTGATTTTTGAAAAAGTGGTTAGCAATGAAATTGGTCTGTAGTTAGCTACATTGGTTTTCTCTACTTTCTTGAAGAGTGGGGTTACCAATGCCCATTTGAGTCGGTCAGGAAATACAATGTCGTTTAATAAAGCATTGCATATGTGGCTTAATGGAGTACTGAGTTCTGAGGCAAATTGTTTTATTAGTTTACTACTTAAGCCATCATAGCCACAGGATAACTTTGATTTTAGGCTTTTTATTATTCCCTCAATTTCTTTTGCTGAAGTGTTGGGACATGTTATAAAGGGATATACTGATTTCTGCGATACTACTACGTTGTTCGTATTATGACTTTGAGCTGTTTTGCAAATTAGATTATCAACAACATTAAGGTAATATGAATTGAAAGCATTTGTAACTGTTTTTGTGTCAGAAACGGTTTTGTTTCCAATACTTAGTTTGATTCTTGAAAATGGCTCTGTTGTTTTGCCTGTTTCTTCTTTTATAATGTTCCAAGTAGTTTTGATTTTATTGTCAGAGTTTTCAATAAGACTGCTAAAGTACTTTCTCTTTGCTTCTTTAATTACGTTTCTTAGAATTTTGCAGTATATTTTGTACCTGTCGGCTATATCTGGATTGTTACTGATTCTAGTGGCTTTGTAAAGTTCTCTTTTGTGATCACACGAAAATTTTAATCTTTTCGTCATCCAGAGAGTTTTCCTAGCCTTATTTTTTATACAAACTTGTTTAAAGGGGAAGCAGGAGAATGAAACTAAGAAACGAGTTAAATTTAATTGTTATTTACATTTGTAGAATAGTACATTTCTGACCATTTTTCACTGTTAAGAGCAGATTTGAATTTATTGCCATTTTCACCTGAGAACTGTCTAATGGTTTTATAGTAGGTTTTCTTCATGCTCACATTTAACTGAGAGATTTATAAAACTTGTGCATCATGGTCAGACAGCCCATTTATTACTGGCAGACAGTGACTGGATGGGGTTAAGTGATTATCTATAAAGATGTTATCTATGGCTGTTTGTGTGGTACCTTCAGTTCTGGTTGTAAAAAGGACTGTTGGTTTCAAGTTGAATGTCCTTAAGCTCTCTACACAATAACACGACGCGGCGCGAAGCGACGCGATGTGACATGATGTCACACCAAACGAGCCAATCAGAGTTACTTCGCTCGCGATGCGCGACATCACGTGACATCTCAGCAAGCGACGAGGCTGACTTGCCGCTCGGGCGATATCGCTGATGACGTCAGAGACAACATCCAATCAGAAGCAAGAATGCGAAAAATAAGAAAAATTACTATTGTGATGTTTGTAAACAAGAGAACAATAACGAGAGGAAAGGAACGAAGTATGGAATATTAATTTAGCCACACATATTATTGGTTTCTACCTGCCTCACAGGAACATAACGTGACATCCCGCCACATATTTTTCTTATGTAATATAAAAGCTGCTTATAAAAATTAAAGTTTCAAGTTTAAGATGTTCGAAATTCAACCCGAGTGTAACTAGCCCGTGTTCGAAAATTCAACTATGACCTCTCGGTCAATCACCTATATAATATTATATTTAAATATAAATAAAATACAGTGTACAGAATGAACTGTGGATGTAGCATTTTGCAAAATATTTATCACGTAGAAAATATAAATAAATCAAATCTAAAAGAATAAACCTGCTCACGTAACTGAAATAACCCATGAAAGTGAATTTTTGTAATTGCCCTATGTGGTTCACGTGTCTTCACACAGATGGCAGGCCGTGTCAACTTTTCTTTCGCGAGCTATATCGCCTCGCATCGCATCGCGTCATTGCAAAACGCACTGCCAGCGATGCTTTGCGATGTCGTTGGCTTTCGCTTCGTTGTGTCGCCACATCGTGTCGCGTCGTGTAATTGTGTAGAGGGTTTTAGAAGATTGTCTAAACTAGCTTTTTATCAGTTTCTTTTAAATAATCAACATTAAAATCTCCACACAGTATTATTTCTGTATTGCGGTTATAAATAGTAAAAATGATACATTCTAATTTACTTAGAAATGTGCTAAAACTACCTGATGGGGCTCTGTAAATGCTTAAAATTATGGCTCTTTTCCCTACATCAGTTTCTATACAAACTGAGCAACACTCAAAGTTTTTGTCTTCACAACTAGTTACCGGTATTACTTGTTGGTGACAAGTAATGTTATTATTGACAAAAATACAAGTACCTCCTTTTGACATATTGGTTCTACAGTAACTGGAGCGGAGAGAGTAACCGGGGATTGAAATTTGTTTATTGCACGGTTCTGTTAAAACTGTTTCTGTAAGACACAGGATTTGAACGTCCAGACCTAGGTCGCTACGAATATTATTGAGAAATATGGATAATTCGTCAGTTTTTTTAGTTAATCCTCTAATATTTTGGTGAAATACACATAATTTGTTTAAATACATATTTTTTGTTTTAAAAGTATCAGGCTTATCGGAAGTTTTAGATTGTTGCTGGAATGATGCATCCAGGCTGAAAACGTTGTACATTGAATTATTGTTATTATTACTGTTTTTATCAATATTGCAAGATTTTGGCCTTATGGGCTCAGATTGATTCAGCCTAAAAAACTGGATCGGTTTCCTACAGCAAATATATATCAACAATTAATGACACTGAATTATTAGTCTCATGAAAGACTTTAAACTAAGTGTGTAGTTCTCCCGTCTTATGAAATAAAAGAGAATCCCAAAAAAAGCACTCTTAAATAAGGCTCATGTAATGTGATATGTGGAAATGAAACAAGTCAGTAAAACTGGATTTATTAAAATTACCCTTACCCTAAAACCAAGTTTTCTGGGTAAGTTTGAAAGATACAGAGCAGATGTAGCAGTGGAGATGTGGTTATACAGGGACAGGAAATGTAAGCAGGATAAATTCATTATATTTAGAAGTGTTAGGAAAGAAAGGGGAGGGGGAATAATGGTGTATGTAAGGGATTGGTTAGAAGGGTTGGTGGAATGGAATATTAAGAAAAAGGAGTGAAGAAGTAAAAAGGATAGGTAGGAATATCACAGTAATGGATCATACATGCCACCAACAAGGGTGGGATACAATTGGGGATGGACAGAATCAAAAGACTTGGGCATAGGCAGTGCGGTGTGGCAGGGTACCTGAATATGCCAGGTGTACAGTGGATTGAGTTAGTAGAAGGGATGGGTAACATGATGTAGGGAATGACAGAGCAGTCAGTGAACAGAGGCTTGGTGCATGCAGTAGAGGAACCTACTGGTCAAAACAAAAGGGGTAGGGGTCTGTACTAGATGTGGTGTTAGTTAGGCTGGAGAATGCTATAGTTGGTGTGGTAGCGCTTGAAGGGATCAGTGACCACAACGTTCCAGTAGTGGAGTAAGAGATTGGTGGAAAAAAAAAGGCTGAGGAGGTAGGTTGTGGTGTGACTGTACAGGCAATGAAATAAGCTGGGACAGAAATGTTCTTAAGGGTAGGTTTGAGAAATGGTCTAAAGGGGTCTTGTAAAATGAGTTTAAGAAGATAATATATGAAATATGGTAACACTTATATCATGGGAGAGGATTGTTGCTGAGTGGAAAACATATCATTATGGATGGGTAGACAAAGGGACGAAAAAGCATGTGCAAGCAGATGCATGTGAAATAGAGGAACGATGGGATGGAAATAGCTACAGACGGGATGAGACAGGTGTGTAGAAAGCTAGAAAGAAATGTTAGTGAGGGAAGAAATGACTACCTAGGTAATATTATGGAGGAAGGTAGAGGGGGGGGGGAAAATTGATTATTTTAAGAACATAAAGGAAGGGACAGAGGAATGCAAGTGTTGAAAGGTGCAGACGGGCAAGCTACAACAATTGATAAGGAAAAGGCTGCAGGTCCAGTACTTGTCAGTTTTTTATGAGCAGCATGATTGTAGTTGGTACAATATAATATAGGCATTGTTTGCTGTAATTTAAAATGATAATAATAATAATTTTTGCCTCTTGTTTGTTAATAGTTCAACACAACATGCTAGATTTTAGATGTTTACATACATACTTTAAAATTTTATATCATTTTGAGCTGCTTTTCTCCTATTATAATAATTTAAAATACTTTTAACATATGTTAATGCTTTAACGTGTAAGATGGGATGTAAACATGTTATGTCTCAATAAACATTATTATTATGAATGTTGGGGGATGCTTCTTAGGAAGCTAACAATTAGAAGATGGAATCTAGGAAAGGTAATACAATGGTTAAAGTGTAGTAGGGCGACCAGTCAAGATGGTATATGAAATAGCGCTCTTTAAGTTTGGTAGTTGTTAGTTGCTCAGATATATAGAAATAATGTTTCACAGATCTCTGGAGGAGGGAGGTTACCACTGGATAGGAAGGAAGCAGTGGTAGCCCCAGTCATTGGGAGGATGGGGGGAGGCCCGGCACCTACAGACCAGTGAAACTTGCATCAAATACTGGGAATGTATTGGAGAGACTGGTGGCCCAGTATATAGTGCAGGTTATGAGCAAGAACTGTTGCAGGATTTTCAATGTGGATTTAGGGAAGGACATTCATGAGAGGCACAACTGGCTGAGCTTATAAAGGACTTGGTGCAAGTAGTTGCTGAGGGGAAGCAGGTGGATGTCTGCTTCTCTGACTTCTATGTAGCATTCGATAAGGTACCATATGGGGTGTTAATGCTGAAAGCTGATAAATTGCTGGTAGACCAAGTTATAGTGAGATGGATTGGAAGCTTCCTCAGGGGGCGGTGCCAGTGGGTAAAAGTGGGAGACTCCTTATCACAAGAGGGAGAGGTTATGTCCAGTATGCTACACAGAAGTGTACTGGGGCCCTGGTTGTTTATAATGACAAATTACATGGGTGTATGTTTAAGTAGCAAAATCAGATTGTTTGCCGGTGGCTGTGTTATATATGCAGAGATTGCTAGAGGGAACATATTGTAGGATGACATTGA
Source organism: Medauroidea extradentata (assembly GCA_003012365.1). Lineage (NCBI taxonomy): Eukaryota > Metazoa > Arthropoda > Insecta > Phasmatodea > Phasmatidae > Medauroidea > Medauroidea extradentata. Next base: position 13,302 of record PNEQ01130719.1, on the reverse strand, counting down.
TAGAATACAATATTGAACGAAAGTGAACAAAATGAAAATAAATGTGAGAAAGACTAAGATCGTTAGGTTTACAAGGAAGAAGTTATGGAGTATGGACATATACATATGGGAGGGGCAGGAGTAAGCTTCAGAATATAAGTACCTAGGCATAATGATGAAAAGTGACAGAGTGGAGAAGGTAGGTAGAGAGAGTGGTGTCAAAAGGGAGAAGGGCTCTAGGTATGCTGGAAAGAATATTGAAGGGAGTTATTATTGCAGTGAAAGAAAAGGCATATATTACAAAGGTACATACAACCAGTGTTATCAGCATACGACAGCAGAGTGGAACCCGTACATGGAATTGTAGACACAGGAGCTGAAAAGGGGGCAAAGATGGGCCCAAGGTGTTTAAAGTATAAATGGAGAAGGTATGGGTAGGCTAGTGAGTTAAATATAATAATAATACCTATTATATACTTGCAAGTGAGTTACCACCTGGGGGCAAGCATACCAACTCTCTTAAACCATCCTTTACACTGCCCTTTTAAACTGTTCTGCCCTCTTCAATGACACCACCATCTCCTGGAAAAATCTCCTCCTTAACTTTCCTAACCTATATCAATTGTAACCCCCTCACCATCCTCCATTAGACTCAATGTATCTCCCTACTATAGATTCTTCTGCCTCTATGTATACCCTTATCCTGACTTCACCCAGTGCAGTCCACCCATCTTCACCCATTACTACCCTCACAAGTTACTCCACCCTTCTCCTATTCTTAAGTGTTTTGCAACCCATGTCCCACATAACCTTCAACGTGTCCAACCTGCCCCTGACTTATTCACTTAATCACAAACCCATTTGACCGGCTATCATTGTAACTTCTCTAGTTCATTACCTCCACTTCAATGTGCGGGTCCCACTCTGCTGCAGCATACTGAAGAGCAGGCCAGACCATGGTGTTGTAGGCCTTCTCCTTCCCCTCTCACAGTTCTAATAATTCCCCTTAATATCCCACTCAACATTCCCACCACTTTCCTACCCCTGGAGGCCACTTTCTGAACTTCACTTCATCATTCAAGGTCTTAATGTAACATTACTCCAAGGTTCTTATACTCTGATGCTAAACCTATTTCTTGCCTTACCTATCTATAGACTAACATGTTCCTCGTAAACCATACAAGTTAAGTTTTCCTCACGTGTTTCTTCTTTTTGTTCTTAACCGTCCGTAAACTTATCCGCACATCATCTTCTTGCAACTTATTCTCCTTTTCCTCTACTGAATAGAGCACACAATCTTATTCTGCTGATAATTTCTGTCATATCTCAATAACCACTATGGTGAACAATATAGAACCTAAAATGCTTCCCTGTGGCACCCAAAGGAATCTATGCCCTCATCCAATACAGTATTTCCTACTTTCATTCTCTGAGCCCTTCCCTTCAAGAAATATTATATCCACATTACCAACCCCTTGGCATTTATCAACTCACCTACTTTCCTGTGATACTGAACATTTGGGATGTAACTTGTTGAAGGAAAGCAGAATAGTGGAAATATTTTCAAGACGTACAAAGGGGTGAATGGAGAAGTAGGCTGTAGTAAATTAGGTTACCTGTAAAGTGTGTAGAGGATGACGGAATAACAACAATTAGATCCAGCGATGAGAAGAAAACAGCAGGGTAGGCAGTCGGTAAAATGGGTTGGAAAGTTTAATAAGAGGGGACTGTTGGTGATTATAAGGAGAACATTACAGCTTGACACCTGATCATTGTACAATTTCACATTGTTGATGTCGTCTATTGTATTATGATTAATATTATGATTATAAACAAGGAAACTGTATTTTGCAATGTTCTCGACAGTTACTGAAACAGGTACTAGCGAAACAGTATCGCTATTTAATACGTTAATATTTAAGTTATTTAGCTATTACTTCGGAATAACATTTAAGTTTTAACACTAATCACAAAACACTCGTAAAATGCAAAAGTAAATACTTGTAAGCCTAACCTCAAATATTAAACTTAGCACCACAGTGTTTTATTTATTAGTTCTATGTGGCAGTCGGTCGTACATGTAATATCAAAAATAATAAATATTCACAGATCCAACAGACCAATCAGCAGCCACGACACAACCACACAGTCTGTGCAACCTAACTACATTTCCAGCTAACCTTTGGGTAGTTACACAGAGGTATAAATCAAGTGGTAAGACGAGACTTTAGATAAAGTGCCAGGTAAGTTTAACTTCAGGGTAGTTACCTGCAGGTTAACTGAGAGAATGGTAAGACCGGCCCCTAAAGTCGCGTCATACCACTTGATTTATACCTCTGTGTAACTACCCAGAGGTTAGCTAGAAATGAAGTTAGGTTGCACAGACTGTGTGGTTGAGTCGTGGCCGCTGATTGGTCTGTTGTATCTGTGAATATATATTTTCTGGATGTTACATGTACGTCCGATGGCCACACATAAACAATAAATAAACACGCAGGTGCTAAGTTTAATATTTGAGGTTTGGCTTATTTCGCCTTTTAGGAGTGTTTCGTGAATTGTGTTAAAACCTAAATATAATTTCGAAATTACATAATTTAAGTATTAACGCAAATAAATAGTGAAAATGTTTCTGTTTCAGTAAATGTCGAGAACATTGAAAATAATCATCCTTCTAGTTTCATTGTTTATATTATTTATATTAATACTACAGCGATACCAACACAGTGCAATTGGACAACGACCAGGTGGCAAGCTGTAATGTTCTGAATCACAAACTTGTCACCTTCTAAACTTTCCAACCCCTTTCACCATCACCAAATGCTCTGAAAGTAAATTCCACTTCACACCTTCACACTATTTTCGCTCATCGCTGGATATAATTGTTGTTATTCCATCGTCCTCTATACTCTTTAAAGGTAGCCTAACTTACCCTAGCCTACTTCTCCATTCACCTCTTTGTACTTCTTGACCAGTCATTCCACTCTACTCGTTTCCTTCAACGAGTTCCACCCCAAATCTTCAGTATCACAGAAAAGTAGATGAGTTGATAGAAGACAATGGGTTGGTAGGGTGGATAGAAGATTTCTAGCATGGATAGAAGATTTCTTGAAGGGAAGGGCTCAGAAAGTGAAAGTGAAAGTTCTGTATTGGATGAGGGCTAAGATTCCTCTGGGCTGCCAAAGGGAAGCATGTTAGGTGCTATGTTATTCAACATAATGGTTAATGAGATAGGGCAGAAATTATCAGAAAAATAAGATTGTTTGCTGATAATTTTGTGCTCTATTCAGTTGAGGAAGGGGAGAATAAGTTGCAAGAAGATATTGTGTGGATAAGTTTACGGACAGTTAAGAACAAAACGAGGATAAATGTGAGGAAAACTAAAGTTGTAAAGTTTACGAGGAACATATTAGAGAACAGGGAAGTCTAGATAGGTAGGGCAGGAAATAGGTAAAGCATCAGAGTATAAGTACCTTGAGTGATGTTATATGAAACCCTTGGCTGGAGGAGTCACGTTCAGAAAGTGGTGGGAATGTTGAGGGGAACCAGCTCTGAGAGAGGTGAAGGAGAAGGCCTACAACATCATGGTCAGGCCTGCTCTTCAGTATGCTGCAGCAGAGTGAGACCCGCACATTAAAGTGGATGTAAATGAACTAGAGAAGTTACAATGATAGGCAGTCAGGTGGGTTAATGATTAAGTGGAAAAGTCAGGGGCAGGTTGGAGAGGATGAAGGTTAATTTCAGGCCATCAGTTATGATGTGGGACATGGGCTGGAAAACACTGAAGGACAGGAGAAGGGTGGAGTTACTTGTAAGGATATTAATGTGTGAAGAAGGATGAAAATGTATGATATTGGTTAGGATGGTTAGAGTGGAAATTGTTGCAGGAAATGGCGGTGTTATTGAAGGGGGCAGGAAAGTTTAGAAATGCAGTGAAAGGGATGGTATAAGATGGTTGGTATGCTTGCCACCAGGCGGTAATTCACTTGCAATTATATAATAATAATTATTACATTAAACACAACAGCCTGCCCCGACAAGAAATTTTTGAATTTCGCTCTTTTAGTGTATAATTTTTAATGTATAACTTAAGTCATTTATTAATTTGATTGTATATTGTAAATATGACTTGTCCGATATCTTTGTGCAAAATGTACACAAAAAAAGATCCAAGGATGCAATAAACTAAATCTAAATCTACCTTCTCCATTTATCCTTCAAACACCTTGGGCCCCTTTTTGCACCTTTTGCAGCTCCCGCACCTCCAATTCCATGTGACGTGGCTGCCAGGCCTCCCACTATCCTCCCACTGCTTGAATATTGAGAATACCACTGCTTCCTTCCAGTCCTGTGGTAATTTCCCTTCCTCCAGAGATCTGTGAAATATTACTTCTAAATATCTGAACAACTAACACCTACCAAATTTATAGAGCGCTTTTTCCTGTACCATCTAGACCGGTCACCTTATCACACTTTAACCCTTTTATTACCTTTCCTACATTCCACTTTAAAATTGTTTGCTTCCTAAGAGGCTTTCTCCAACAATCATAACTCCAACAATCCTGCTCCCCAAACACTGACAAGCACTGGGCCTGCAACCTTTTCCATATCAGTGGTTGTAGCTTGCCCATCTGCACCTTTATACACTGGCATTCCTCTGTCCCTCCTTTAATGTTCTTCTTAAAATAATCAAACAATTTTCCTGTTCTACCCTCCTCCTAAATATTTCCTAGGTAATCATTTCTTTCCTGACATATATTTCTTCCTAGTTTATCACCCATCTGCCTCATCTGTTCCGTGGCTTTTTCAATCCCATCGTTCTTCCATTTCACATGCATCTGCCTACACTTGCTTTTTTAACCCCTTTGCTTCCCATTCATAATGCAAATTTTCCCAATCAGTTACACTCCTCCTCCATGGTATAAATGTTACCGTCATTTCATAAATTATCTTCCTGACCTCTCTTCACAAGATCTCAACACTTTCCTTTTAGACCATTTCTCAAACCTGTCCTTTAGAAAATTTCTGTCCCAGCTTATTTAGATGCCCATACACATTCAAGGTCTGTTTAGTATTGCGCGATTTGTCATAGTGTTGGGACAATGTAGGGAAGAAACATTTTTGCGAGTCTGCCTATATAGGCTTGTTTAGCCTCTTTAGCACCCCCAACCACCTCTGGGAGAAGGAGGGGGACTCTGCTGGATAGCCAGTGTATGGAGACTGTAGTGAGTGAGGAGTGTGATGTTGTAGCAGCTGCAATAAAGAGCTATGAACTTTTACACAGTGGTTTTTCATTTTGTGCAAGTGTAGTAATGTTTTGAGTCACAACATTTGGACCTCCGGGCCGGATCGTTACGACAAATAAGTGTTTAACGGTTCCACGAATAAATGCATGGCACATGTTTTATGTGGAGTTGTACAATAAACACGCGCCCGCGCGTCGTGTTGTACGGCAATGCATCCTTCCGGCCGGGGTGAGAGAGATGCGTTCACGGAATGCTCGAGCTACTGTTCATCCACGTTAGCTTGCTTCCGCGACCACGCGCGCCGGCCAACAGGGCAGCCTCAGCGCAGACCTTCCATGCTGACATCTAGGATCTACAGTGAAGACAGAGGGTGAGTCAGACATATTTACAGGCTTCCTATTCCTAGTTTTAAGTTCAATCCTTCCCACCTGCCACCCTGTGTGTCGCTATCGCAACATGGAGGAAGAAACGAGCAAACGCCTCAAATGGCAGCGATCAGTGTACAAGGGCCCACTGACTCGCATGCAGACCTTTGTTTTGAATTACAGCGAATCACAGAACATCGGCGAGATAAAATGTAGGTTAGATACACTTACCGATTTGTGGTCGCGTTTTGACGAGATTCAGCTAATGCTAGAACTGGATGACGGAGACACTGACCACAGCGAACACAGAGCTGAATTTGAAAACATATTTTATCGAGTAAAGGCCTGCCTTGAAATGTTATTGCCAAAATCTATTGCTGAAACTTAATCCAGCAATAGAAAGAAAAATGATTGATCTCCCATTTTGGGTTATAGCGTTCTGCCACTCCCAGCATTAAACCTACCCATATTTTCTGGAGACTTTTCAACATGGACACAATTCAGGGACAAATTTAAGGATTTGATTGCTGACAATTAATCACTCCCGGAAGTACAGAAGCTTCACTACCTCATCTCGTCACTGAAGGGCGAAGCACAAGAATTGTTGCAGAATCTTCCCATCTCAAATGACAACTTTTCAGTAGCTTGGCAGTTACTGAATCAACGTTACAACAATCCTAAGCTCATTGCCGCCAAATACATAACAGAATTGCTAGCACCCCCGAAGGTCATGAAGGAGTCAGGTCCACAACTGCGACAGCTGGTCAGCCATGCCAGACGAAATTTAAATGCTGTAACAAGTTTGAAAATTGACATTCCCCTGCATGAAATGTTTCTTATACACATACTCCTAAATCATACCGACAACACTTCTCGTAAGGAATGGGAACATGAAACTGCATCCTGTGACTTTCCTTCATTAGAAGACCTCTTAATATTCCTTGAAAAAAGATGTTAGGCATTAGAGCTCATACAATCTAGCCAGGGTTTGCGAATCACTAGTTCTACCAACACAACCACAGCAGAATTAATTGCAAGGCCAATTAGTACATTCAAACATGCCAACACTTTTGTTGCGACTCTGTCGTACTCTGCTGGACAATGCATCACAGAGTAATTTTATTACAGATTCCTTGGCTGCAAAACTGAACCTTTGAAGGTCAAATGATAAAATGCCCATTCAAGGCATCAGTGATGTTTGTGCACAAGCAACCCATAGTGTCAACATTGAACTGCATTAAAATACAAGTAATTTAAAGGCAAATATCAACTGTGCAATATTACAAAAAAAAAAAGTTATCAATGTCCCAGCAGTTTCAATTGACAAAAAAAAATGGAACATTCCTCATAGCATCGTGCTAGCCGACGATAAATTCTATCAACCTGGAAGAATAGACTTACTGATTGGAGTGGAACTGTTTGGCCATCTTTTGAGAAAAGACAAACTAACAAGGCCAGGCTGTTATCCTGTACTTCAGGAAACGGAACTGGGCTACATTCTGTCAGGACATGTCAAGTTGAAGGTTAAGGAAATTCCATCATCCTTGAAGTCTTTGCTCTCTAGAAGAGATTTAATACTTGACAAGCGATTGCAACAGTTTTGGGAAATTGAGGAGATTGATCAAGTGCCATATTCTAATGAAGAAAACCATTGTGAAGAGCACTTCAAAACCCATTCTACAAGGGATTCTAGTGGCAGGTACACAAGCAGATTACCACGCAGACAAAAGGAAATTCAGCTAGGAAGCTCGTATAAACATGCATTCAGAAGGCTGTGCCAACTAGAAGGTCGACTTCACAAGCAGCCAGAGCTCCGCTTGGCATACAATGAGTTCATGCAAGAATATGAGTCGTTAGGTCACATGTCTGAAGTGAAGAACACTGGGGACCAGGAAGACACTTACTACTTACCACATCATGCAGTGGAGAAGACTTCAAGCTCAACTACGAAGACAAGAGTAGTATTCGATGCCTCTGCAAAAACATCTTCGGGATTATCATTAAATGACACCCTACTAGTTGATGCAACCATCCAGCAAGGTTTGTTCTCAATAATTTTGCGATTCAGAACCCATGCTATAGTCTTCCCTGCAGACATTGCGAAAATGTATAGACAGATCAAGGTGCATCCAGCTGACACTAGTTTACAGAGAATTATGTGGAGAACTTCCACAGACCATCCAGTGAAGATTTATGAGCTCCACACAGTGACATATGGGACAGTATCAGCACCCTTCCTGGCAACCAGGTGTCTGCAAGAGCTTGGTGAAGACGAGGCTCATCGATTTCCTGAAGCAGCTGAAGTTTTAAGAAAAGATGTCTAAGTTGATGATGCACTGTGTGGGGAGGAGACAGTGGAGAAGGCCTTGAATTTACAAAAACGGTTAATTGAACTCCTGAAATCTGGAGGATTTTTGTTGAGGAAATTTAGTTCAAATCATCCATTCATGCTAGAAGCTATTCCCTTTGAATGTAGAGAAAGGCAGTTAACACACTTTTTGAAGGTTCTGATGAAGTGAGGGCACTTGGTTTGCATAGTAACCTTCCACAGACACATTTCACATGGCATATAAAAGAGGGAACATTATCAAATGGTGAAGTTAAAGATCGCAGTCAGACAGTCAGCACAAAACGTAAAGTGTCATCCATGGTTGCATCCATAGCCCAGGACTATATGTTACAAAATATTTTAGCAACAATTCTGGTCCCATAAGCTGGGTTGGGATGAAACCCTCCCAGTGGAATTGTTATCCAAGTGGCAAAGGTTCTACAACACATTACCAGCAGTCAAGGATATTGAGGTTGGAAGGCATGTACTAGTCAAGGGTAAAAATCGTGAGATTCACCTTCATGGATTTTCAGATGCCAGCGTAAGGGCATATGGTGCCTGTATTTATATACGCTCTGTCTCCGACCAGAATGATGTTTCAGTTATGTTGCTGTGTTCAAAACCATGGGTCGCACCAGTCAAACAAATCAGTCTGCCGCGCCTTGAATTATGTGCAGCAGTACTTCTTGCAGATATGTTAAACAAAACACTACCTATCCTAGGACTGCAAATTTCTAGCACCACATTATGGACAGACTCAACAATTGTTCTTTCCTGGGTAACCTCTGAGGCCACAAGGTGGAAAACGTTTGTCGCAAACAGAGTCACCCACATCCAGCAGGTGACAGAAGGTAGTCAGTGGAGACATGTACAATCGCAAGACAATCCAGCCGATTTAACCTCCAGAGGGGTTGACCCAAGAAAACTGAGCAGCTCATAACTTTGGTGGCATGGTCCAACATGGCTTCAATATCAAGCAGAAGAATTGCCTAGAACTGCAACTCAAGTGCAAGAAGGACAACTTCCAGAGCAGCGAATTCCAGTAATGTCTGCAGTAGCCCTGCAATCTACCATAAATTATTTCCAAATCATGTTGAAGCAACATTCTTCACTTTCCCATCTAAAAAGAGTCACAGCTTACATCAAGAGATTCATTTACAGTACAAGACATCCATCGATCAAGTTGACAGGACTGCTGACAGTCGAAGAGTTGCGCATGGCATTTCAAACCTGTGTGCGGGCTGTACAAAATGAGGCTCTCCCACAAGAAATTCAAGATATTCAGGATAACAAAACTGTAAGCTCGAAAAGCCAATTAAAGGACTTGAACATATTTAAGGATTCAAGTAAGTGCTTGCATGTAGGCGGACGTCTAAGACATTCTGAGTTAAGCCATGACAACAAACACCAACTCATTTTACCACCCAAGCACAACCTTACAACACTGATAATTACAGCTGAACACATACATCTTCTGCATGCTGGACCACAGTTGCTGATATCATCACTGCGCCAAGAATTCTGGATACCAAAAATCCAACAAAATGTGCGTGCAGTGATTCACAAATGTGTAACGTGTGTAAGGCTTAGATGAATGATTACACAGCAGCTAATGGGTGACCTACCTGCAGCGAGGGTTCGACCAGCACATGCATTTCTCAATACCAGTACTGACTATGCAGGACCTTTGTTATTGAAGACTGGTGGGACAAGAAGCAAAACGACAGTGAAATGTTATATAGCTGTTTTTTCTGTTTGGCCACAAAGGCAATACACCTAGAATTGGTCAGCTCCATCACTTATGATGCCTTTATAGCAGCATTACGACGATTTATAGCCCGTCGCGGTCATGTTTTAAATGTGTACAGCGACAATGCAACTAACTTTGTCGGCGCCAACAAGGAACTACAACAGCTCAAACGACTCTTCCATAGTGAAGACTTCAGCCAAGCATTAAATACATTTTCAGCTTCGGAAAACATCACATGGCATTTCATACCACCTAGTGCGCCCCATTTCGGTGATTTATGGGAGGCTGGTGTACAGGTCTCTGAAGCACCATCTGCGCAGGTTGGCAGGAAAATCCCTTTTCACCTTCGACGAATTGACCACATTATTTTGTCAGATAGAGGCATGCCTGAACTCTAGACCATTGACAGTCTTATCAGATGACTCTATTGATCCTAGCTACCTCAGCCCTGGGCATTTCTAATTGGTGGCCCACTTATGTCCTTTCCTGAGCCTGATTTGTCTGATGTGCCGATGAAACTGCTGTTCAGGTGGCGGCAAGTTCAACATACAACTCAGTAGATATGGACCTAGTGGTCAAAAGACTACCTGAACTCACTACAACAAAGAAACAAATGAAAGGAACCCTCATCAAACATCAATCCAGGGATGGTGGTTTTGGTGAAAGAAGAAAACTTACCCTCACTAGAATGGAGACTTGCAGTTGTCACAGAAACCTTTCCTGGTGATGATGGCTTGGTCAGAGTGGTTAATGTGAAGACCTTCACGGGCATACTAAAAAGACCTGTTCATAAACTTGTCATATTACCTGTTGAATAGTGTCACTGCTGATCATTACTTATGATCATCTATTTATGGATGTATTATTATTTTGTACCCTGTAAATGATTTGATTTTTTCTTATAATGTTTGAAAGAAGTGTTTCAAAGGGGCGGAGAATGTTTAGTATGGCGCGATTTGTCATAGTGTTGGGACAGTGTAGGGAAGAAACATATTTGCGAGCCTGACTATACAGGCTTGTTTAGCCTCGCCCAGGGGCGAGGTTGCTGACTGGTTCGGCACCCCCAACCCCTCTGGGAGAAGGAGGGGGACTCTGCTGAACAGGAGGTATAGAGAGACTGTAGTCAGTGATGAGTGTGATGTTGTAGCAGCTACAGTAAAGTGCTATGAACTTCTACACAGTGGCTTTTCATTTTGTGCAAGTGTAGTAATGCTTGAGTCACAACAAGGTCTTTTCATCACAGTGAATTTCGAAAAACCTTTAAACCACGTTTTAGGCCGCGGTTACACGGCGGTCTGAGGTAGATAACCGAAAGAGGTTCAGTCAGCCATTTTTAAACACCTTCAGTGTATAGCTGCCGAAGTGAACACATTCGCGTGGTTACACTGTACTCGATTGTCGCAGTCAAAATCGATTTGTGTTTTGTTACGACCACGGCCGTAGAAGAACAGGTCTGGACACTCGCCTGGAAATTGACCCCCTTGTTGTTTGGCTGTAGTTCACCAAGTTACCGAGAATATTGTGTTTTATTGGCGCTGATGTTAGGGCGGTCGGACTCAAACTCTGCCCACTTCCTTTCCATTTAGGTAAACAATTTATCGAAACATATTTTTTTATCAATTTACAAAATATTTTCTTCGCTCATAAATTTAAGAAAAGGCTCCAGTAATCTAAATTTTTTTTATAAATTTAACATTAGAAAGAAGTGGGCGGAGTTTGGGTCTGACTGCCCTAACTGAAGCGCCAATAAAACACAATATTCTCGGTAAGTTGGCATACTACAGCCAAACAAAAAGGCGGTCAAGCAAAATACATTGGTAGATAGGCTAGTGTCCAGACTTGTACTTCTACGATGTGGTTACGACAGTATATTGTTTTGAGGTTATGTTTGGTTTAACTGTTTAACCTAAGTACAAAAGGTAAACAGAGGAAAGTAGCTGGAGACATGTCAAATTTACATAATATTTTTTCAACTCACTTGTTTACATATTAAAAAATGCGTCGGTCGCGATAAACATAACCTTTTGAAAGCTCTACTTACCCCATCCCAAAGCTGGTAACACACTCATATGTTGGTGTTATGTGTTATGTGGTGACAAAAATTATTTGTGATATAAAACATTTAAACCAATATTATACTTTCTGGAATGTGGCAAGGATTTTCAAAAAGTCACTTTTACCGCGAATGACCACGTGCCTGCTTCATGCATACAAGAGTACTGTGAATAGCATACATTATTTTTCCATTGCAAATATATTGAAGGTGAACCCGGCCTTATATTGACTGCGATTCATCCTATAAAACAGCTCCTTTATTGGGCATATAAATTTATGCAGCCTGTCACTCACTAATGATTAGATTCTTAAAGTACTAATTATGCAAATGACCAAACTGAAATTGCCGTTCCTTGAGGTACTTGTCGTCGCGTCTAGTGTCCGATAGAGATGTGGCCTCGACTGTATCAGTGCGGCAGTCGCAAATAACGCACTAATCCAGGTTTCTCTTAACCTCGACAATATTTTAATTGCTACTATCGTTCCGTTTTAGGACGTCACTTTAGTAAGGTTCCCGCGGACTCCTACCACGATCAAACGTCTAAAAATTTAATCAACTGAAAATTGTAGCTGACCATGCGAACCACCTTTCGAAGGGGTCCACGGGCAACTGCCGCGATCAAAACTTTCAAAAATTTAATCAACTGAAAATGTTGCTGACCGTGCGAACCACCTTTCGGAGGGGTCCACGGGCAACTGCTGCGATCGAAATTTCTAAAACTTTAATCAACTGAAAATGTTGCTGACCGTGCGAACCACCTTTCGGAGGGGGCCACGGGTAACTGCCGCGATTGAAACTTTCAAAACTTTAATCAACTGAAAATGTTGCTGACCATGCGAACCACCTTTCGGAGGGGTCCACGGGCAACTGCCGCGATCGAAACTTTCAAAACTTTAATCAACTGAAAATGTTGCTGACCATGCGAACCACCTTTCGGAGGGGTCCGCGGGCAACTGCCGCGATCGTGCTTCCACACTCCCTGACAACCACAAAACCCTCGCGATATCCACGTTTCTAAACTGCCCAATCACCGACCTTCCCTGAAAAACAGGCCACGCCCCCGTCTCGGCGACTGTCTCACGACACAGGCCCTCCCCCATTTATTCATTCAAAATTGTTTAAATTATTTACATAAATCTTACATTGCATAAAGACACATGTTTCCCACATACTACAATCGTTTCCTTTTAATTTTGACAGTATTTAAAAATTATGTACAATTTCATTTATTTTTATTTTTGCCACCAGCATGGCTTCGGCTCGTTCGCCGCCATTTTGGAAAGTTAGGGGTGGCGGAGAGAAGAAAAGAGCCTCGTTCCAAATTTTTCGCTGTCTCTCAGAGTGATTTAAAAGGGGAAGGGGTTACACTGCGGGAGCATGACTGGGCCACCAGCGAAGTTTCTCTGAACAAGCAAACAACCCTTCTTTCACTCATTTTGAGACTCCCTGGGGATGCGACAAGCCTCGGCGACACTTTTTTCTTGGCCCCTCGCAGAGCTAATATTTTTCCTGTCCTGTCTAGTGCTGACTTCACCTCGACCCTCTCTAGAGGCTTACCAACAACACACTTTTTCAGTTCA
>PNEQ01130718.1:0-20173 GCA_003012365.1 Medauroidea extradentata | reverse complement strand
TCACTGACATGTTTTCCAAAAGGCACTAAGTCATTGACTTTCAATTTTTGTAGCCTAATTACATGTATTCTATTAAAGTCATAATCAAAATACATGTTGCCAACGTTTTCTCAAGGTTAAACGTTATGTATTTGTGTCTTTCGTGCTTGTCATTCTCAACTTACACATATACACAAAAAAAATCGTTTCCTGAAAAATTAACTTTTTTGACTTAGCCCCTTTTGGAATCCACCTCTTCATTTTCAAAATATTCACTTGAACTTTATTGCCATTACAAAGTTTCAGTAGGTAAAGGTTTCGCGGAAACGAATTTGCTGCCCCAAACGTGAGATTAGTGAGATGATATATCGTCGGTTTAATGCCAAAAGTGACCCAGTCAAAATAAGATAAAATTATAAAAAGGTTAGGAATATGTATATGTTGTTCACGAACAATTGCCCAAGTTTAAAGTCTATTCGTCGTTTCGTGCTGTTGTGTCACAGTATAGTAACTTACCACATTTTTGTTAATATCTACAATTTAATAGTGTTTTTAAACAAAATAACATTTATGACTTAATCACTTTCGGCAGTATACCGATGATATGTCAGCTAATGTTGTAGAGGAACCTAAATGGCAATTGCAAACTGCAATTTTACCCCTTTCAAACGACTACATACATGTAAATTGCACTAATTCTTTCTGCCTTGTAGTTTTTGTGTGTCAGAATTGAACGTTCGCACGCAGCTTTTAACGGAATTCGAGCCCGGAACCTCCCGGAATATAGATCTGAGTGACAAACAACTGCGTCACGTAATGTTGAAATAATTCATGAAAATAAAATTTAATTTAAAAAAATAAAATATTTGTGTCTTGATCTTATAGAGATTGTACAACACCACGTCTCAATATGTTACTGTAGAGTGAAACTCCTGTATAGGTAATTTCTCGCTGCTCGTTCCCGCTTTTTGGATCGTCTGCCTTGAATGTTGACCAACTTAGTTTTATTCTTAATAATCACGTTATCTTATAAAGTAAAAAAAAAATACATATAATTTTTTAAATACTTACGTAAGCATCACTCTGACGCGAACAACACCTCAATATCGCTACTGGTTAGATAGATATCGTGGGTTGATGGAAAACAATTTTTGTACTTTTTCACCCTTTTGGGTGTCGAATTTCGAAATATTTTTCAATTCACGTCTTAGACATTTGTATAAGTATCCAATTGAAGTGTAAATCACATCGCTAGCCCGTTCAGTCGAATCAAAATCGATCAATCACTAAAAAAACACATATCACCCCTGCACAGTATTGAGAAATCGAATTTCGAAAAATCTTAAAACGCTTTTGCGATCATTTCTGTAACCATCATCCTGAAGCAAAAATTAATTGTATATCTCGACGGGTTCGATAGATATCGAGGATTTATCTAAAACACATTCAAGGTCTTTCACCACCTACGATAGTTAATTTCGAAAAATCCTAGAATCACGTTTTAGAAAACTTTATTGGTGTCTCGTGGACGTGAAAAACACAACATTAGCCCGCTGGATTCAAGATATATCGACGTTTAATTGAAAACGCTTTTCACCACTTCTCACCTCTTTTCACCTCCTTAGGTGGCGAATTTCAAAAATTCCTGATATTGCTTTGCAGAAATTTGAGTAAGCATCAATCTTAAACAAAAATCACGTCGCTATATAAAAATCTACGTGATCGATATATATATATATATATCGATTGTGAATCGAAAACACATTTTACCCCTTTTTAACCGGTTTAGGGCCGAATTCGGAAAATATATTTTAATGTTACTTGGGATAATTAAAAAAGCATCAATTTAAAGCAAAGAGCACTTCGATATCTCGATTGGTTCGATAGATATGGAGGGATAATCGAAAACACATTTCGCGTATTTTCACCCCCCTAATTAAAGAATTTCGAAACGTCTTGGAGTCCTGTCACAAAGATTTGTATATGTAACAAATTAAAGTAAAAATCACGACTATAGCCAATTGTGTTTCAAAGATATAGACGATTCATTAAAAACACATTTTGCCCCTTTTTACTGCTTGTGGGTCGAATTTCAAAAAATCCTTAAACTACTTTTTGGACATTTACGTTCGATAGATATCAATAGTTGATTGGAAACACATTTAACGTCTTTTCAGCTCCTTAAAAGTTGAACTACGAAAACTCCTTAAATTGGCTAATATGCATTTTTACGAGTGTCCTATTAAAGTAAAATTCATGATGATAGGCCTTCGGGTTCGAACTCTAACGATGTTCCTTCGGAAATACATTTCACCCCTTTTCACCCCCTTAGAGGTCGAATTTCGAAAAATCCCTTCTTAGTGCTCGCCTACGACCTGAAGGGAACCCCCACAAAAATTTCACGATTCTAGATCCAGTGGTTTGGGCTGCAGTTTGATATGTCAGTCAGTCAGTCAGTCAGAAAATCAGTCACCTTTCATTTTTATATATATATAGATATAGAGATATTAAGTGAATGTAAGCAATTCTACTGGTCTGATCGATTTTAAATTTAGTATTCTGTAAGTTTTTTTAAAGGTTTTAGTATTACCCTGATGTACAAATTCTTTGTTTTAAAACCGTAATGTTTGTTTTAGAGTATAAATAAAAATGTTTGTTTGAAGAACCACTTGTTCTTTGACATTTCTGCGCTAAATTTACATTTAACACATAAGACAACTTTTGTGCAAACATATTGAAGAACATATACAACAAATTGGTTCTTCAAACGAACATTTTTGATTTATACTCTAAACAGGTCCGGATTTACCACTAAGCCCACTAGGCCCAGGCCTAGGGCGCAACTTTCACAAGGGCGCACTTTTATCGAGGAGAACATGTGAAGAACTTTCCATCACTATTTTAAAAGTGCCAATATCGCTACGAGTTAAAAATTTTTTATCGGCTTTACTTTTGGCATTGTTGACGTATGCTGTATCTATTAATATTATCTGCTCTATGGCCAACCAAGTATTCATTTTCAAATAGCTGTGTTGCAATTAACCTAAGTTATTATTGTATTATTACTATTATTATACATAGCGAGAGGACATAGCAGAGTAATTTTAAATAATGTGGTGCTGAAAACGGGGAAAGGACGCCAGTTGTTAAGGAAGAATGGAAAACAGAGGCTACGGGGCACTTAAACTGACGGGCCTAGGGCGCCTAGAAGCTTAAAGCCGGCCCTGACTCTAAAACAAATATTTCGGCTTTAAAACAAAGAATTTGTACATCAGGTGTATAGAGGAATCTTAGGTCTTAACTTGTTAAGCGCATTGTTATGGGAGATACGAAGCAACGCTAGGAGCAACACTGTCGCGCCTTGCAGACAGTATTATCCGTATGCATGGCAACGGAAATGCGAGTTTATTTTCAGTTTTAAGGGCTCGTGTGGATTTAATGGAAGCTTTAATTTACGTATATAAAACTAATATTAAACACGATGAAATATTTAATACGAAACATGTAATAAATTGTTTACTATATCCCATAATATTCACTGAAGTGTGCATAAGAAGCGACGCTTAATAAAGCCGCATGGAGAGAGTGTAGCTGTAAACTATTTTGTTATGCCGAAAATACAATTTATAAGAAAAGTATGGAATATATTCTTTTTGGAAAACTACAAAATTGATTAAAATTTGTGCGCAAGAAAACTGTCCGTTCAGAATGCTTATAGGTTACATAATGCTTAAAGGTTATTTCATGCTGTTGTTACAACATGTATTAATATTATCGTTATTGCAAGTAGACTAATACTTTATATAAAAAAAGGGATAGTATGAGTTTGTATTTTCATGTTACTAGATATTTACGAAATATTCTGCAAGCAAAGCTTCGGAAACTTTTTTGTAGGAAAAAAAGTACTTTTCAAAGTTAAACATAGAACGGAAAGTTATTTTTAATATGATACGCATGCTAAGTTTGTATTTTAACGCTTGTAACTGCAAACCAGCTATAATGAAAGCAACGTGTTTACTACAATACATACGGAAATTGGAAAAGAAAATACAAATAGTTAATACATAATTAGTTTAGAGAATACTGTTTATAATATGAATACAATTAGTTTGGCTAAAATTGCGATGTGTGAAAATGTCAACACTCGTAACTATATTTTTACATTGTTACCTATCGACAGTTCTCTTTATATATATATATATATATATATATATATATATATATATATATATATATATATATATATATATATATATATATATATATATATATATATATATATATATATATACAGGAACATATTTTTAATAAAACTTTTATTTTTACAACGAAGAACAGTACTATTGCCACCTGGTATTTATTTATAGACTTTAAATTGCTTTGCTACACACGTGTACAATATAGCGTCTGCAGTCGGTATAGCCAATCCGAGGGTACAGAAGTTCACCACCAGATGTCAGCCACTTTGCTTTGCATCTCCCATAGCTGTATGTTTGTATGAAACCACGGATGAGGCCCTGACGATAGACGCATGTGGCCCGGGCCTCAGGTGCCGGGAACGGAGGGAGGCTGCTGGCTGAAGAAGGATGATAGGCCGAGGACTGAGTGATGGCGTGTGTTCGGTCAACAATGGAGGAGTCAGGTGCTGGGGCTAGCCTCTCCACCACTTCAACTCGGCCGATCCCTTCTCCACCTTCACTGACGACCAGTCCCACGAGACGTGAGGGGGCGAGGCTATGATCGAGTCGAACATCGCACATCGCCACCCTCGCTCCAGGGAGAAAGGCTCTCTCGCTACCGATCGAATTTCCCTCCAAATCACTTCCAATTTATGCCGAATTCGGTTGCTGTGCTTTACTGAGCATCCGCTAGTCTCCAAAAAAAATTTCTTACTCATAGTCTATTCCACGTAGGTCCACTTTTTTTTATGTTAAGACGCTTCATTTCAAAATCTGAATCCACTATACTTAGGGACCTCTGTTTTTCGCGAAAATAAAGTTGCCCTAGTTTGTTTCAGTGCGTTACGTGCACAGCTGCAATTATGCTTCATGGTTATTGGCAGTGTGTCTATGCGAAGAGCCGTATCTTATTGACAGAGTCAATTACAATAACGTTCCTGCAACACCACATGCCTGTGATCTGCCGGTAGAATTCCGAGGCTCGTGAGAGTTAAACTTTTCAATCACTGACCATAAACCAGAATGGCGGATGTGCACGTATTACACCGAAACAAATTGGGGCAAAATTCTTTTCGCGGAAAACAAGGGTCCCTGTAGATTATTGCGAGAGACCACGTATTAAATTGTGACAAGCTTGTTTCTATGCCTTTGTTCAAATATGCAGCTCGGATTCATGGTGGGGTTGCGGTGGCCGAATGGTCAGACCATTCGCCTCTCACCAAGGCGATCTGGGTCCGATTCCCGGCGGGGTCTGTCCCCAGATATTCGCATGTGGGAATCGTGCAGTATAGTTTCTCGTAGTTGGCAGATATGGTTATAGTGCATGGAAAGTATGAAGGAACATCAATACAGCAACTACGATGTACTGGGCACAAATTGTTAGGCTATTTTCAATACATCTCCCCTGCACATTGTCACTGATAAAAGCGAGTTAACTATAGAGGATACACACTTCGTTTCTTGATAAAAAAAAAAAGCTTCGTTTGTACTTATCTACCCCCAAACTGTTGTGTTTATTAAAATTTGCTCATGTACATCTGGAATTTTAACACAAAATTCAAAAATATTGTGTGATTACGTATTTAATTGGTCAGCAATTAGTTCGTTAACAATTACGAGGATCGTGGGTTGCCAAAATACTTACGAAGCAAGGTAGCCAATAGTGCCACAGGAAACCTGACGTTACAGAAGCAAACTCAGGCCGTGTAAACCAGCAGAATGGCGGAAAGTGATTCACAATCCAGTAGCTACACGTTTTCGGCATCGCTGCCGCTGGTGTGACAGGACCGCGCTTCTGTAAGGCTTAACGGGAGACAATTTACGAATTTTTTTTTGCCGGGAAGACACCACTCCCCCCGCAAAGTCCCTAACGGCCAGGGCTCACCATAGCCGTGCAGCTAATAACAATATTGACAGGGTAGTTGAATATCACTGACAGAAGGAGATAACGCTCCTTGCAATAGCGGTGGCAGGTAGTGAAAACCCACTCACCTAGCGACGGAAACACCCACAGGTTAGCTGTGGGGAACAGCGTTGCCAACCGTACGGTCCTGACACTAAATGTACGGTAATTTTACTGTGTGCACGGACGTACGGTCTAGTTCTAGAATAGTACGCTATTTGTACGGTCCTAGCACATTCTAGGAAAATAAGTTACAAATGTTTTCATCCTATTAAAAATTTGACACAATGTTTCAACTGTATCCATTTTTTTTAAAATCTAACACACTACACTTCAAAATATATAATATTTACTTAATTTCAGATTTTAATTAGATTTTTAAAAAATACTGCAAAAATTAAAGGCGTTTTTGTAGCAAGCCAGAGAGCAATTTATTATTTCTTCTAAAATTATCTGACTTTGTTGTATCGACATTCAAAAGCTTGCACACAATGCGGAGTTTAAGCTAGCAGTATTTTTCGCAGATATTATAGCATTCATGGGCAATGTAAAACTTGGAGCATGTTTTGATACTGTTTTACCTTATTCGAAAATCGCGGAAGTACACGCGTCATTGCCGAAAATCACACGGAATAAGTTTCGAATCACTTAAAACAATCAACACTTAGCTACTATAGTTACATGACATTGAGAATAATTCTAATTAAGGCATAAACTCGGCAGAAAACTCTAAAAATTGTAGTGTACGGTCCTGGGGCAAAAAATACGGTCCAAATGACATTTTCGTACGGGCATTTTTTGCTGAAGGGTTGGCAACGCTGATGGGGAACCACCTTGCTGAGGGCGAGGCTACTAAACCTCTACTAACCCGCTTCGTGAACGAATCCAGTAAGGCGTACCAGGCCAGGACCCTAGGACTCACCCTAAAAGTCAACTCCCAAAGCAGGAGTTCGTCAAACTACTATCACTCAAAGCCCAACCCTTGATCGGCTCAGCGCAAGGTTGGGGCTTCACACCGATCTCCTGAGTACCTGCGAAACACCATGCATCAGAGTTTTCACGCGAGCAGGTGTCCACCTTCCAGGGCTCCAGAACCCCTTCTCCAGATCAACGTTACTCGAGATTAGTAGCTGCAGAAGAACATGCCAGAACGACGACTGTGTGTAGGGATTTGTGCAGCCATTGACGTACTGACCAAGTGAGCTTGAATCAAGGACGCCTCCACGCCCTTTCGCATGCGTAGACCTACACACATATTCTGATAGACCCGACATCTACAATGTAGAATAAACAGTAATACAGATGTGTAATAAAGCGGCAGCTCATTTGATACGGGTGGACTTGACCGCTTATTGGCTGCCCGCGGTTGTGCGTTACAACATGTTTCCTGCTGGCCTGACTTCTGACTAGCAAGGCAGTCTCCTTATGCTGCCCGGCGGTAGGCATTTCCACCATGTTGCTGCCCGGCGAAGCCATTGTTCTGGCCTGTGTAACTGAGTTTGGCGTCCTACCGGATATATAATTTCAAGATTCGTAACTATTCTGTGGCTACGAGTTATTTGACACGCCTAGTGCAATTTTCTACACTATATTTGAATTAGTGAATATTCACAGATTCACGCTGATTGATGGAGCAGTTTCAGCAATTTGAATATGAGAAAATAGTCACTGCTTCATTGGTGAACATTCACTGATTTTCTTTAAGAGTGCCAACACCTCATAAGTGAATCAGTGAATATTCGCAGGTTTTTATTAAGTTGTTTTCAAAGAACAGTTTTCGCTTGTTGAATCAATGAAAAATTACTGGAAAATCTGTGCACATTCACAAATTAACTTGTGGAATGTTGGTACTCCTTATTGGAATCACTGAATAGTCACAGATTTCACAGTGGTTTCTCACTTATTCAAATTGTTGAAATTGCTCCATCTATCGGCGTGACTCAGTGAATATTCACTTATTCTGATTTAGAGTGTAGTGTTATAGGCTGCCCATGCCGAAGTCAGCACATTTCAAGGGCCTGTGTTGTTTGTTCTATCATCCTATTTGCACACTGCCGTCACTAGTAATACAAACATTGTCGTGTGACTAATAAACCAGTGTATCTTTTTGAAAAATATAAAGTTAAAAAGTAAAATAATGCATTAATAAGATAAACACAGCCATATTTGGTTAATTTTATAGTTAATTTCGTTTTCGATTTATTTTTGTAAATTAGGCCATGACAAAGAGTAGAATAAGACATGGTGGATGCGTTGAGTACAGCACTAATATTACTAGATTCAGTAATTTTGCTTGTGTAATGGAAGTAACTGGATTTAATAAAAATTCCGTTCAGCAGTTTCACGAGGTAAATTAATGAAATGGTCCCGTTAATGCTTGTAGTTATTCTTTCCTGTACGTAATATTCTTTGCCCTATCATAGCCAAGCGTGTAGAAATGCACCGGAAACAAAAACTATAACAAAATTTATATAAAACCAAAATTGCGGCAAATGTTCTTCCTCATTGTGCCTGTTGAGATAGCCCTAACAGTGATAATTTTACCATTAAAATACAAGAGTAACAACAAAGTTAGGTCGAATTTTTGTGCAGATGCCTGGATTTTTTTTTGTATAAACGCAAGAAACGCGGTCGATTTCTTGTCTTGCAAGCTCACGAATATGCTGCTCACTTGAGATGAAGCTGTGAACTTTGTGCAGCCCTGGTGAGGAGCGCAGAGGGTCGAGGTAACAGGACGTAAACAAACCTGGTCTTGTTAGTTGTTTTAGGGCTGGAAGCCGCGGAGGCAAGATGAAGGGAAAACCACGGGATATGAGGGGGGCGGGAGGGCAGGAGTCACCATATCTCTTGAAGAGCCCGGTGAAGCTGCAACATTTCATTCGTTGCGGTGACTGGCTTAGGCAGTTTAGTCACGGCTTCCTATGTGTTGTGGGGTTTATCGTGAGAACTGTACCAGCGAAACAACGGTCAACACGATCAATTATGCCGGCTAAGACATACTATTCATTCAATTTGGGTGGGACGCATGTTGCGTGTTCGAAGTGAAGAAATTTTGGTTAGCGCTTAATTAAGGATGTTGGATCCGTAAAAATTCAAAATTTTATAATTGTGCCAAACACTGTTCAACTTTTACACATAAGATAACATGTCATTTCCCCAAATAAAAAAAAATTAGGTCCCATAGTTTTAGCGTAATCACCAATCAAAGTCGTAAAATGGCAGTTGCGGTGTAGCCAAAATAATAAAAAATAATTAACTTGCAGAAACAAGATAATTCATATTAATACTTCATGATGTGAGCTACTTCAAGACACTTTTGTGAACACAAAGCGACTGTATTTTTAAAAAATTGATGGTAATGAGTAAATGTTTGCATAACTTTGACTTTTGGCTACTACTGAAATTATAAAACTAACTTTTGTTAACCATGTTACAAAATGCATTGATGCACTGACTATCAGTTACTGTAATTTTTAATTTATTAGTTAATTACTTTTTTTTATTTTGGCTACACCGGAATGGCCATTTTGTGACTTTGATGAGTCATTATGCAAAAACTATGGGACCTATTTTTTTTTTATTTAGGGAAATGACGTGTTATCTGATGTGCAAAAGTTGAACAGTGTTTGGCACGAATATAAAATTTTAAATTGTTACGGGTCTAACACCCTTAAGAAGATGCATCACCTCTTTTTGTTAATAATATTCATTTTCGTTTAGTAAGTGAAAGATGTAAGGAATAACCGGCAATGTTTCTTTACAGAAACATTACATTTTAACTTACTATTAGTAGCGTATTACTGGATGAAATCGGTACTAGGAGTTACTTTGTGTTTATTATTTGGTGAGAGGGAACATCTGTGTTAAAATTTAAATTAGGTTATTAATTTCATAGTTACACTTTAATTTTTAGAATACGATGAATATAGTGAAATGTAAAGTAACTAGCAATTAAATATTGTCAAATATTTAATCAGGAAGGAATTAAGTAAAATTCAACATAATAATTGACACAGGCTCTTAAGAGGATCATGTACGCATGAACGGTGTGTAGCATGCCGCATTTATTCTTTTCTACACGAAACATATAAATTTATTTGCAAAACGTGTATGTACGAAAATACCGTATAAAAATAAAATGTTGCTAAACAAATGCGCCAACTGTAGTAATTCTTTACATTGTGTATATAGGAAGTAAAAATGAGTGAAATTTAAGTAGGTAATTTTTTTTAAAAACAATACCGTCATATCTCTTAATGGACACATGGACACAAGTGTTTAATATCTTCGGAAGGTTGTTTTCAAATACATTTAAAATTGTTATCAACGAGAAGATGTTCTTTTCAGGCCGAACTGTTATTCATCTCCGTGTAAAACTAAAGTAAAACATTTTAAGGTGCACCCATCTTTTAAAAATCGCTGGTAATGAAACATTAAAACGCCTCGAACTACGTCTCTCAACTTGAATTATGGAGGCGAACTTAAATACTTAACACTTAATCTGGGTGCTTACCCAAGTGTGATCATTGCTTTCAAGCACATCCGTAAACAGTTTCGAAGAACTTTTGGCCCAAATTTTTAGACAAGCCGGAGCTCCTTACATTGTTTAGGTTCACTACGAACTCGTTATCACACTTTCATAAGTTTGCTGCGCCAAAGACCATATGTTATTTTTAATAATTTTTCCCTCAGAGAACGAGCATCTGTTGAGAAAAAATTGGAAGGTATTTTACATCCGCCATGCTCTTACGAGTTCGATCGTTTAGGTTTTTATACGGCTTGTATACTTCCCCAAGATTTATGCTTGAATGGTGAAAGTCTAAGCTGCAAAAATTTTTTGGTACTACCAACTCATTGTCTGCTCCAAACTTTTCAATATCATCAGAGTGATGCACTTTCATTACGCAGTTCCTTTCCATACAAACCGTAAAAAAACCTTTTGTGTATGCTTTGTAACCTTCCCAGACATAATGCGTAAATTTATGAGCATTCTGTATTAAGCAGTATGGTTGGTAGTAAGGAAGTATTACATTTTAAATTATCTTTCAGAAACTTTAGTGTGGCATTCTAAATTATACATATGATTGTAGTAATTATTTATGATACACATGTTTTAAATAATATACACGTTTTAATAGTGGTTATAATGTATATAATATATATAATTTGAATGTATTTTATAACATTACGCAATGTACACTAGTATAAGGCCGAAATAAAATATGTATATTAAACATAAAATTAAATAAAAATAATAAACAATGAGATACCTCTACAAGGGACAGGTTTTTGCACTGAAATGTGTTTAGACGAAATAAGAATAGTTAATAAATGTTAATGTTAAGAATATTTCTGGCCTGATTACGTGCACTAAATATACGGAATCTTCGTGTTAGAGTTTCCATGTAACCACTTTAGTTCTGGGCGATAACTAAGATTGAGTGTAGCAGGTTTGTGGTCTCGAGCTGTTGTGGTTTCAGCCGCGTAGCCATTAGAGATCGGCGCCAGAGCAAAACCAGCTAGGATAAGATTACCGTATACTTTGATAATAAACCTTACTCGGTCCTCCTACTTCTTACCACGTACCACTGCAGTGTGGGTTCGATTCCTGATGCCGTTGCTCCCGACGGCGTTGCCTTAAGTCGAAGTTTTTCCTCGGAGATCTGCCAATTCCCTTTCCTCTGCATTCTGCCGTTGCTGCACACCCTCGTCAGTGTCATCCTCGTTAATGCTCAATATTCCGATGCTTGCGGTCACAAAATCCCTTCTCTCTCCTTTTCCCTGAGTGAAGAGAGGACTGGAGAGCCAATGAGAGTAAGCGAGGTGAACAGCGAACAGAACCGGGATGGCTAGGCAGAGGAAACGGGATACCCTGAGAAAACCCACCTCCCAATGGCTGAAATCCGGGTCAATCCGATTGCCCTAGCCTCTACGCTCAAGGACACGGGTCCTTATTTATGCTATTTTATTAAGTTTAATTTTGTAAATCCTGAATGGGAGCAGATATCACAAAACCGTTACATAAAAATGTTATAAATTGTTCTACTATGTAGTCTAATTTTTTTCAAAACAAAAGTTTTTATAATTTAGGCTAGCTATTGATTTTAAGAAAATTTAATTAAGTCGATAATTAGCCAAAATTATAAAAATTTACGTTTTAAAAATTAGACTACATAGTACAAACAATTTGTAACATTTCTATGTAACGGTTTTGTGATATCTCCTCCCTTTTAGGATTTCAAAAATTAAACACGCAAAAAACAGCATAAATAGGAACCCGTGACCTTAATCGCGCGTCCTAATATATTTTTTTTCTATTTCCGTGATAATTTTTGTCATACAGCGTTGTGAGTGTCATTAGATAGTTAAGAGGAAACATTACAAATTATTCATTTTAAAAAATTGTGACTAGTACGCGATGTTAGGCCTTTTTCTTTCTCAATTGGTATACCGCTGTAGAAAGACTGGTTGCTTGCAAAGGCCAGTTTTATTTTTTTTTTCTTCAGCAGCAGGATAAACGCTGTACTAATAAATTAATAAACCTATTGTATAACGAACTCGCAACCATTGAGGTGCGGAACAGTATCATATACAAGTGAATTTGTGCTCGTAGGCTACTTTATTCTTGTTTCAATTTCCTGTACCGTATTTATATGGCAGTAAACATAACATATGTACTTCCCTCTTCGAAAATTTCATAGGCGGAAGATTTTTAAGACATGTCAAGATATTTGTAACTACAGTGCGGGGTAACTTTAACCACTCAAAATTTTGGTTTTTATATTGTTTAGTGACGAAAGTTTCAAACATTAGCTATAAGGATAAAATGAATTATTTAAAATACTAGGCTCAGATCATCTGTTTATTTACCAGACAACCCAAAAACTAACACGTTGAATGGTCAAAGTAACCCCGAAGACGGTCAAATGTTTACGGTACCTCTCTGAACTATACAGAAAATTGTTCAAAGACGAGTTTGCGTAATCGGTGAGTACAATATTCGCTGCTGTCGATTATAGGTTATTCGGAATAAAGACGTTACTGCATATAATTTAACATTAACAATAGTTGCCTTATTGCTTATATGGTTGGCAGTGAAATTACGTAATATAGTTTCATGTGTTTTCATATTTAAATGCAGCAATACAGAAATAAAATCAACTAAACTTGCCATATTTGTGTTTTATATAAGAAATAAACTTTTTTTAGTAAACTATACAGGTTCCTATATACTGCACAATTTACCTTACGCGCGCAAACATTAAGTGACGTGTCACCACAGAGGTTATACATTTCCCGTTGTTATTCGTTACGTGCGGAAAGATACTAATTGGTTGATAATGGAAATTTAGCAGGACTGTTATGAGAGCTCACTTTATTCTGAACCGCCTATACATTGCAACACCAAGAATAAAGCATTATGTGATACCATAGAACACGGTAGGACTAACACGCATTAAGTTGCTCAGTCGAGTAGCGCAGCTCGTGCAATGGCGTAAGTAGTGTGTAAGCAGAGAATGTCGAGTCGATCAGAATTACTAGCGTTAAGTTTCCCCGCTCTCCGTGAACTCAGACGGAGTGAGCGTGCCACGTCAAAGAATCGAAGAACACGACAACCATGCAAATAGGTCCCCGCCTTCGACCGCGGGAGAATCATAATCTATTTGCTAAACTTCATTCGGGACACATCAATCTTACTGGGTTAGAACCTACGACATTGCCAGTCGTGCGCCGACATCCCAGAAGAAACTGTGTAACACTATCTGTGAACATTAATACTATACAAAGGTATTGCAATACCAGTGTACATCTAATAACCGTATGTAACTAACAATGTTGTGTTCGTATTTTGTTAATTATATATCATTATTATTTATATTATATTCCAGTTGTTACTCAATGAATGTGTAATAATGGACTGGACACAACTTACACGGTCTACATACCAAATAAATGAATGTGCAGAGCATTGCGCAAGTATAGTAGACAAACCGCCAAGCGTACTTTACACAGGTTGCATAACCACATGTGTTATAAATGAACGTTTGAAAAGATTACAAAATGAATTTCAACGAGAACCAATTATGGCATTGGTGTATCAAACAACGGGGCCCTTTATGTTTTTGTCAACATTTTATTTTTTAATCAGTGAAAAAATTTTGATAAAATGCATGGTTACCACTTTCCGAACAATAACAATGACGCCTTTACCGATTTAATTAAAATCAGAGGTACGATTTTCAAAATGCAAACAAACACTTTTATCAGCTTCGTTCCCATAAACTTTATACGAAAAATTGGTCCTTAATACCACGTAGTTTCTTATTTACATACACAAAAGCATTCCCAAACCTCTAACTCTAAGGGTGCGTGCTTCCCTTAATAATAACTGTACATGTTTTCGTCATATTTTTCATCAAGAATCACCTCCTTAAAAGAATTGGTCTAATTAAGACTAACGTTGTATTACTGATTGACAAATCAGTTAATGCCTGGAGTGAAATGGTGTTCTGTAACGAGATAGTTTGTTTTTAATGTTTGTGACAAAATTTAATTTATAGTTATTTTGCAATCTCTAATAACAAATCATTTTCAAATTTGATTGCATGTACCTCAAAACATTACTACTATCCAGTTCCTTAATTTCCGGAAGAAAGAACAAAATTTGTTTTAATACATGGCTTTTTCTGTTGTAAAGAAATGTGTTCTACGGAGCCTAATTTTATGAATTTATATAAAAAAAAAATAGGTACACATTATGCAATTTAAATTGTGTTTTAAATTAACTGTACACCGTATTACAACTTTACAAATTAAATAGACATAGCATGCTCTGATCCCCCTAAAATGACCTTACTATCCACAAGGTGTGAAAACTTATCTACCACTGTAGAATACTTATATATTTTTCTTATAGTCATTGAATGATAACTAAACGAGACTTGTATTATAATTAATTATCAACTTTTGTACATCTTCACCAAAGTTAGGTCTTGAGAGCATACTTTTTTTTTTTAGGTAAGCATTCAACTGCCGCACCCTCTGCAATGACGCTGTATGTGAGAATACATACTCAGTAAGTACGCATATTTTTTTTTTATTCTGCTGCCAAGTGTAAGAAACAATAAGTGGATTAGTTTACTAAATTTAGTACATTCTCTATAGTTTGTGGTTTGCTTCAATGACGTTGGACCCATTCTAGCAATTATGTTGAATTAGTGCACACCAATAGAAGAACAATTTCCTTGAAGCAAAAAACTTTTGGTTACATGTTTTATTAAATAATAAACGGCCAAAATCCAAACTTTGACGTTTTTGTTCAGCGAAAGAAAGTAACAACGAAAACAATTAGATTAATAAAAGTTTTCTGGTCAAATATCTTAATAATTGATATTCAAAGATATGTAAATGATTTATCCACAGTAAGTATTTTAGTCATTTAATAAGTGTCGATGATCATTAAAATTTGGCAAAACATTTGTGCATTAAATTGCAATACAATTTCATTTCCTGCGTTTGCCAATTATGTCTTTCAATTTTGGAAAGATGTGTTTTGTCGACGCCGAAGTATCAGTTCGCTAGGTTATTTAGTTTTTCCTATTTTATCTACACAGAAACGTTAAAATTGTGACTTACATAGCTAATTATACAAAAAATATGCAAGCAAAAAAGTTTTACTTCGTGAAATTTGTATCCCTATTGGTGATTAATTACAAACCATAAATCTACATAAATATAAAACAATGATTCGGATCTGGCTTTACGCCCTCAGTATAAGATAAAATTTAAGACGAGTTTTGGGAGCGTCCACCACAATTTTCCTACGTCATAATTATGTGTTTTTTTTTTTGCCAAAGAAGAGAAGTAAACAGTACATGTCAGACTTTATTCTAGTTAAAAAAAAATAGCTATTTTTAACCAGGAAGTAAACATTGAATGCGTGCTATATTGGTGACGCCACTTGAATGTTAATGCATTTTGGAACGTCCACGTGAAATTGTGCCTAAAATATATAAATAAACAATAAACATTCGAGAAAATTGTTTGATACATATTTGTGACGTTGTGCTCTTTTACGTCTACTCTTTAGTATTAACACTATTATACATTACGTTTTTATTAGTAGATACGTCTCATAATTGCATCTTATGTATAAACTTCTGAATCAAACTGAGAATGTATTTTAAGAGTGATCCCTTATCCTCTCTTCCTGGGATTTGGAATAGGTTATTTGTCGTATTTTAAGATGAGAGTTAGAAAATGTTATTGTATTTTCAGTTTTTGAGCCGTAGTATTTATTCAAATTGTATTATCAACATTTTCTCTTCGACTAAGCATAGAATATATTCTTGGTAAACTGCTCGACATAAACAATATTGGAATAAGTTCTTAATTTTTCATGCAGAATCACTGCAAGAGAATTCTTGAAAGTTAACCTACAATTCTCTTGTAATGATTCTGCATGACAAATTAATGAACGATTATATAATATTATTTATGTCAAACAGTTTACAAGAATATATCTAATGCTCTGTCGAAAAGAAAATTTTGATGACGCAATTGGAATAAATGTTAAGGTTCAAAAACAGAAAATGCAATAAAATTGTCTAACACTCACTCCCCGTTGTTAAATGAGTCATAGTTAACCAGCATAGATGAAGTTAGCAACAGTAGTAAATGCTGAAAGCCGGCAGGTTACTTGCGTCATGTCGGGGCAGTTAGTGTGTGTGGGAATATGTGTTGTGCGGAGACGTAGGGATGCGGTCCAGTTCCAAGGGGATAGAGGACAGTCGCCGCGTCTACCTCGGGACGAGGGTCCTGTCACGGCGCATTAAGGACCTCTTCACGATCGTGCTGACTCAGCGCTCGCACCGTGCCCAATTGAAGGGCCAATGAAAAGCCAGGCAACCCGTGTTCCAGAGAGCAACGGACAGTCCAATACAACACGCATATCTTTTGAAGTTGTCAGGCGCAACCGATGGTCTTCGGAGAGTGAGGGGAGGCTGCGCCGTCATCCATCTTCCCGTGGAAAGGTTTTTTTTTTCTCCCCAGTCGAGTCCAGACCCACAAAGGGCGCTGCCCCCTTCCCCCTCGGAGCTCCGGTGTCTTCGTTCTTTTCACTGTCTCGCATGGAAGATTACTTATCTGTTTGAGTAGGTTTCCCCGGCAGAAATCCAATGTCATCGCGCGTTAGTTCCGTCTGGCGAGGCCCTGACAAATGCGCGCACGTGGGATTACTAGCGCCCGGCGAGAGATCTACGGCTATTTCCCCTCCCTCCCACAAGCTAAACACATCACATATCTATTTCTGGTGTTTACGTACTCAGCACTCACGTCCCTGCCCGAGTTTTATAACCCCCTATTACGGATGCCCCACCAATTGGTCCCCCATAGTCGTTTATTTTATACTTTTTTGGTGTCTTTTAGATAAGTTAAATGCGACGTGGCTACACGAAAAAAGAATCTTCCTACGTCCATATATTTGAGAGTGGGATTACACAGTTACGAGAAAAAAACTGAAAAAGTAGTTGCTTTTGGAATACATGTTGCAACGGCGTAATGAATTTTGACAGAATTTCACCATATTTATTTGAAAGGTTACTAAACTAGCGTGTCGGAATATTCTATATTTTCAAGACCTGTTTCAGAACAAAAATATTTAAACTTTATTTTGTGGCATGTCGAATAAGTAGCTATGTATTTATACATGAATGTCACACGGCGGTGAATTAGTAAAATTACGCTAGTTAGTTTTTAAATAGTTGTTCCTTAATCAAAGTTAACGCATTTTATGTTTATTATTTACCGTAAACATTCTTAGTTGTACAGAATCTTCACTGTTCGTTAAAAGTCCTTCAGTTATAATTTTGGTTTTTCTGAAATTCGCGTAGCTCAGAAAATATTAAGGACGTCTCAAACGTTCTTACTGGCATTAAAAATCCCGAATGTTTTAGCAAAGTAAAGGATAAAACTTTACAGAAAGTCGTGCACGTTAACACAGAATACAAAAAAAATTAAATACGATGATTTTGATCAATTTGTTGAGTTGGACAAAATTAAATTAATTCAGTAACACAAAATTATTTCGGGCCGTCTTGAAACAATATGTATTCTCAAAATGATTAAAATGTATTAATCAGAGCAAAGATTATTGTTTTTCTGGGAGTATGCATTTCTTTGGTTTTTATACTGTCGAAGAATCGTACATGTTAAACTATGAACTTAACTATATACAAAAAAAAAATTACTTAGTAGAAGTTAACACAAGCACGGGAAATGCTTGTACGGACAAAACAAACCTTGCTTTAAATTATATTCGTATAATATTGTGTTGTTTTAAATAAGAGTGTAAATTTTACAAGTGAACTAGAACATCCATAGTAGTAAAATATTCAAGCTATCTAAATTTTCTTAGAGAAATAGGAAGTAAACTTAACAGACATATATCTCAGTGCATGTATGCAACAGAAGGTTTTTCTCATATTTTTAACTTAAACGTCTTACTGTCATAAATTAAATGTGTACCAATTAATATAAACAGAGTTTTGTTTTATTTTTGTAGGACTTTTGTTGATTTAGTACAGTAATAAATATATAACGTCTCGTACACTTTGCACTTTGCGCATGCAACCCTCAAAGCTAATGTGACTGTACGGTTGCCTACGTGGTAGGCGTACTTGGACGTAGCGCAGCAAATATGTGAGCATCTTTTGGTAGCAAAGTAGGTAGGCGTGTATCTTACTGCCAGCATTTACTCCGCTTTGTTTGTTAGACCCTGGGGTAGTTAGTTTCGATGGTTTTCAGAAACGAGCTACAGTAAAGCTTTGGTATTCTTTAACCAGCCAGAATTTTGAGAGAGACTTAGCTTAATGAAACGTGTTATGGGCTCAGATATCAAGTACTGATCAAGAACGTAGTGTGCCCGAAGATGATTCTCGTATCAGAAGCCAAGTAGCAGCGAGGTTGTAAAGGTGATAAATGTAAACACGTCGGATACATCAAAGTCTTACTCTTATTGCACCAAACAGGTCTGCAGGACATTTCGATGTAGTCTCCCTTCTACGTATTAATCAATTCTGCCATTCCATATTGCACTTTAAATGTCCTGGATCAGAATTCTCTTGCATAGATAAGGCCTTGAAAATCGCGGTTTTGGTAAGGTACGTCAGGTAACTAAGCTCTACGTCTCATCCACAGCGAGGTCGTTAAGAGACATTGTCACACAACTTGGTGCAATGACAGGAGCTGGGAGAGGAGTCGGCCATGGCATTTGCTAAAGAACCATTCCAGCATTCGCTTGGAGTGATTTCAGGAAATAATGGAAAACCGAAATAAGGATGACCGGAGTCGGGAATCTAATCTGGGCCCTCGTTAATGCTAGTCCAACGTGTTACCGCTGCACCACCTCGCTCGGTACTAGTTTTACTGTCACTAAATCAACATTACAAACACCGAAGTACGAAACAACCGTTACAACACTAAGGCATTCTTAAATGCTATATATACGCAGACGAAATTTTAAAGAGGTCGCGGTGGCTTAGAGGTCAGACCTCTTGCCTCCCGCCTAGGCGATCCGGGTTCGATTCCCTGTGGGGTCGGTCCCCGGATTTTCGCATGTGGGAATCGTGCCGGATGATGCCGCTGGTCGGTGGGTTTTCTCGGGGATCTCCCGTTTCCTTCGCCCTTTCATTACGGCACTGCTCCATACTCACCTTATGTCACACCTCACCAGCGCTAAAGACCTAGATGTTGAAGGCTGACCAAAATATCTCTTTCACTCACGAAATTTTAAAATTTTACTTGGTTGTAAAATTACGTGTACGTGACTCAAACTGTGCGTAATATTTGCGAAATATTAAGACTTTTGGTGAGTGTACAGGACTCTCGAGTAGTCGCGTCACTCTGGGCATTATTTCCATTGTGAATTGTAAGTGTTACCAAAATACCGCTTTTTAGTTGCGTTGAAGTGCTTTAAACAGTGTTTTTAATGCGATCCATGTTTGAAAAGTAAGGAACGCTCCACTGAAGTGTGGTCTCTTTTTTTTCTTTTTCCTTTTTTTTTTTTTTTTTTTTTTTTTTTTTTTTTTTTTTTTTTTTTTTTTTTTTTTTTTTT
>PNEQ01130712.1:0-31996 GCA_003012365.1 Medauroidea extradentata | reverse complement strand
AATGTATCAATCTCTCCATCAACCAATTCAAGACGAAGCTGTTGCAGTGCTTGCTACTGCGCGACCACGATCTTCAAAGTTGACATATTGAATGAATGCTTGTATGAATGTACGTATGACTGAACTTAGTGTTAATTGTTTGTTTCCTTCTTACTGTGTTTTAAAATTAAAACTATATAAAGTTTTTAAGTGCCTGTTTAGCATGGCTGTCTTTTGTAAACATTATAAAACTATATAAAGCTTTCAAGTGCCTGTTCAGCGTGGCTGTCTTTTGTAAACATTAAGGCTATTACTGTTAGTTAGGTAGTATAGTTTATTGCTATTAATTTTTATTTTATTTTCTTTTAATTTTAATCTCTAAAATAAGTGTTGTATGTAGCTAATATTGGTTCAGTGTAAGAGAAGGCATGTATGCCTTAACTGCGCCTAATAAAGACGATTTTATTATTATTATTATTATTAATATAGCAACAACATCCAGAACAGTTTTTGGTACAATATAAATTGCTCCTGCAACAATGTGTTTTGTAAAAGTAACAATATGTTCTGTAAAAGTAAGATTATGTTTCCTTCCTTCTACAAATATACTGTTATTTCTACAGACCAGATTGTTGTAAAAATAATGCAGATACTACCAACAACCAAACTGGACTGTTGTCCCTATTTTAACATAATTATGGCAGGCCTACCTACGACAATACTTTTATTTCAGTGCAAGAAAACATCTGCCCACTAGAAAACTACACCACGTTTCCCCGCATGTAAGATTCGGGCACGATCTCGCTGGGAACTGAATCCGGATCACTGTCACGGGAGGAAAATTATCGTCTACAGAATATTCAATGTGTTTTACATTACTAAAGTCGTAAGCTACAATGTTGAAAATTATTTAAAAGTTAAAAAAAAAAAAAAATAAAAAATCGGAATATTGGTACGGAAAAGGACGCGGAAAGGGTGTAGCAGGGATGGGGTGGGAAGAAATTGAGAGGGTGCGAAAAAATGTGAACCCTACATTTTGAACGCGAACGAGGAACGTAATCAAGCCGTTATAAAATTAAAAAAAATTCGTTAACAGTAGTTAGTGAAAATTCTCGTTTCGCAGTGAGGTTTTTGATAATTTCTTTCCACACTCTGTTGTCGGCACAGGAACTGTTAACATTCCTGTATCAAACATCATAAAGTGACGGGGTAGCAAACTTTGGACGGGGGTGGACGTGATTGCCAAATTAACGAACATTAACAAAAAAAAATCTAGCGAAATATTATTTTAAATATTTAAGAACCGATTTCGTCGTGGCCCGTGAAACTGTAGAATGTATACTCGATAGTAAAAACAAAAATAAATATAACCGAACCATCGTCGTAAATGTCCTCGGTTGCCGTCCTAGCCGCGAGGAAGGTTGGTTGTAAGAGGCGTATCGCCACGTAAACACTCTGCTGTGTGACCTACCACCCCCCTCCCCTTATAAATCCCCTGCACGCACACTCACATCCGAACTCATCAGCCCCTGCTATTGATTTGTTTATACATTTATTTTATCTTAATAGGATTCCGCGAGTACTTCATTACCATTTGAATAGGGGATTTTGTCATTTTCAATTAAAGTTGAATCTGCAAGGGGGCAGAGAGGATGGTTTACCATTGAGAGAGAGGTGGCGGTGGGAGTGTTTTTTGGGGGTGAAGTGGAAGGAGGGATGATGGGGGAGGGAGATGCTCGTGTGGCCCATCTCCCACGGCGTCACTTCCGCGGGAGGACGAAGGGCATGGAGGGTAAAAAAAGTGAGGGTCGAGGGGTGTGGGAGTAAAGGACTCGCCTCCCCCTGCCCCTCAGTTTAAACCAAGAGCGCGTTTACTTTCTCCCACCGGCCCCTACCCCTTTCTCCTCCTTCAGCCAGAATCCCGCTTTTTAGGAGTCGCCATGGATGCCAGAGACAGCTCTGAAAACCCGACCGTGCACTGTTTATTTTTTTATTCTAGCGTGCAACAGCTGGACAAGTACTTTGTCGTTTGGTGGGTTTCTGCATGGGTCGTGGGTGACACTCCTATATGTGGTTCGCAATAAAGTGACCCCTTTTGACGACCACCTTGTCTACTATTGTAATTTTAAAAAATAATTTTTGTGACCTTAGACGTTAACTCTTGAGTACAATACAATTTACACACTTCGATTGTTACTGAGGTTGCTATGTTAATACAAAAACTGGCGGTGATAGGAAAAAAGTAGTTAAGAGTCAAAGTGCTCAGTTTATCGGGAATCGCCTATAGCAAGTCCGTGCCGTGAGGATTGATCATGAGTGCGGTCTCGATGAGCAGTTACTTATCCAATGAGTTGAGATTTCCTCACTAGATACCTCATATATAATCTGGGAGATATGTGTGCATATTGGCGACCATGTGATTCACTGTGTTAGCTGTTTACTCCAAATGTGATACATCTAGCAGTTCAGTGTACATAAAATAACAATGCAACATAATCGTCGTAAACAGGAGATTACGTTTCGCCTCTAGGTTGGTGAGTATGGAGCTGCACCGAATGATTGAACGGGGGGAACGGGAGATCCCTGACAAAACCCGACGACCAGCGGCGTCGTCCGGCACAATTCCCACATGCGGCCAGGGACCGACCCCACCGGGAATCGAACCCGTATCGCCTTGGTGGGAGGCGAATGGTCTGACCATTCGACCACCGCTGCCCCTAACCAATTTGGTAAAGAAGTAGATAATATTACCTGGGTAAGAAATATTTAAATATTGAACAGCAGTGCGAAAGAAAAACAGAAATATATTGATAGATTTGATGCAAAATTTCTTCACGTGTGTTAAAAGTAATCCTAGCATACAGTATTTGCACATTAACAAACGTTCGGTATGTTTAAAACACGGCCCAAACCTAACACCAGATATAAAATCGACTCATTAATACCACAACAAACCGGTACAATATCTAGTATATTCATGTGACTATTTTGCTACGTTAGCAGTCCTGCCTCGTAAAGAACCCTGTCGACACGCCGAAACAGCCAACAGATGGCTGCTAACTTCAGAGAGATAACATAAATGACTATCAGAATTTGTAACTATTTAGAGTTATGTTCAGGTTACAAAAATTTACAGTTATAAAAATTATGTGTATTATAAGTTTTGCCATGTCTAAAATATA
Organism: Medauroidea extradentata; assembly: GCA_003012365.1. Lineage (NCBI taxonomy): Eukaryota > Metazoa > Arthropoda > Insecta > Phasmatodea > Phasmatidae > Medauroidea > Medauroidea extradentata. The sequence goes on along the minus strand of PNEQ01130712.1, from coordinate 28,835 downwards.
TATTCAAGAAACTCGCATATGGGCGAGATTTTATGGCTATAAGTTTCTTAGGAATGGGTGCATTTATTTTAACTGGTACTGTAGTAGTATTCATTAAATTTTTTATCCTATTTAACTGTCAGTATAAAGTAAATGTTACAAAGCTTTACAGTAAGAAACAAATAGTACTAGTTTATCGCTTCTTATAGGAATATAAAAAAAAAGTTTATAATGACAAGTAGTATTTTCGTTATATTTATTATTACTTCCTTAATTAATACGATGGCAGTAGCGTACATGTATGGAATCTCATTTGTTGCAGCGTGAGGAAATATTTTCTTGAATTTGAACCTGATCAAGCGATGATCATTACAAACATATGTTACGCCGGGTTCTATAGCTATAACTAAAAACGTTTGGTAAAATAATTTCAGCATAAGCCAATGCGGGAAAACTAGTTGCATCGTAAACCTATTCCTTGATACATTTGGAAAATTGTTTGACCATCCAACTATACAGCTCATGCGAGGGGTTAATTTTCTGTGAAATTACATTCGGCGGAAAGTTTAAAGAATTTTCGCCAAACATGTGGACAACTGTCGATCATAGAGTCGCGATGACCAAATTGGAGTTTAATATTCGGCACCAAGTCCTTCGAGTGTTTCTATAAAAGTTGCTTTTATCGTCTGGGCTATAAATCCTTGTTTATTGGTGTACGGCCCACAGGAATTTTCGCACTGGAGTAACCCGTGAAGCCCATATTGTCAGTTATAGTAATCAAACACATGTTTTCCAATACGGAATGTAAATGGCAGAAATTCTAGCGGGTACAGGCGTAGCCAAACGTGAATCAAGAACAATGAGTACAGCAAACACCTCTCTAGTGTCAATAGTAGGGGTGTGCAACCACCGTGATGGTTGTGTTGATGTATATGTGAATGACGATAAATCAACATGTACTAGAGATGGAACATTGATCTTACGGATTCTATTCAGATGTATGATGATACGTATACAAGGTTGTACATCGCTACTGGGTAGTGGTCTCTGGATACATGTCACCCTGCACCTACTTGGGTTGCACACTTGTAAGCTTTCCCATAATGCTCCGATTTCGAGTGCTTATATCGTGGTAGTGGAGAGTCTGAGAGTGTTCGAACACGTGGACATTTCCTGTTACTTATGTCATTCCGGTTCTTATTAATTACGATGGGTCGCTACAGGCGTACAAGTACAGGAAGTACATGCATAATAACGGAAGAGATTCATTGTTTCCAACGTATCGGACGGGATGGCTGTCAAATTTCTTTCTCTGCTTTCGTATCATCATGTATCTGAAACGAATTTTTTCATCAACACAACCTTCGCGGGTTGTACGACCCTATTAATTACGACAGAGGTGTGGTTGCTATCTCAATGTTATTTTTTATTTAGGTCTGGCTACCTTCAACAGGAAACTATACTGTACTGCACGGCTGAAAGGAAAATTTTAACCGGGGCGTATAATGTAGTTACTTTATAGTGAATAGCCTATGAGTAACTTATGGTACAAACCACGGGCGATATCGTTGCATGCCAACAATGTAGTCGCCAGAACAGTGCGGAGCGCTTATGTACACAACGATACATGCCGAGCAATCATCACTGCAAAATCCTGTATACTATCGAACGTACTTATGAATGTGGATGTATCACAATCTCGTCTTCCAATGAAGTCACTATGGACAAAGTCCATACATGGTGTACTAAGTTCTAACTTGAGATTGCTGATAAATACAGCAGTAAATACAGCGAACTTACAGTTTTCCTAAAACATTTATTTTAAAATTTGCAATTGACAAGCTTAGCATACCAATTTTTTACTTAACGTAAATAATTTTTAGCGTTTTAAGCCTACATTCCTAAGGAAAATGTAGACTTATGAGATCACGTTCCTGTCTGTGAGTCATTGTGTGTACGCTTATGTGACCGCGCGCGTGTGTGTGTCCCTTCTCCCCCGCCCCCCTTAAAGACTGTTGAACCAGTGCACCGAATTTCATCAAACTTTGTACACAAATAGTGCATAGTAACCTGACTCGCCTTTTCTAGAGTTCGTTTACGCCCGGGTCATATTTTCAAAGTGGCGGCCATTTTCATATTTCTAACATAGTTTTACATTAATGTTAAGAAATATTTTTCAGAATTGTATTAAACTTGGTACATATATACTGCATACAAAGTTGACTGTACTTTTGCGTGTTTCGTTCATCCTGTGTTCATATTTTCAAAATGACGGTAATTTTCATATTTTTAATATGGTATGTCTTGTATCAGGAGACCTTTTTTTTTAATTTCATCAAATTTAGCGCACATATGTAAATTAGTAAGCTGACTTGACTTTTGTATAGTTTATTCATCTTGTGTTATTTTTTCCATAATTACGACTATTAATTTTGGTTTGAATTAACTCAGATTTTTTCTTATAACTTTAATAATATTGGTTTACATACACAGCTTGGAAATTTGACCTGACTTTTGATTAGATTTTTTGTTCACTTTATATTAACGTTTTCAAAACGGTAGTCATTTTTTATATTTAAAATAGTTCGACATGTCTGAAAAAAAATTTTTTTAGCGTTATTAAACTTAATACACATATACTTCTTAGCTTACTTGCTTAACTTTAGTGTATTTATATATCATGTATTCATATTTTTACTATGGTGACCATTTTTATATTTAAGTATTATATGACATATTTAAGGTAAATATTATTTCCTATGTTCATTAATCCTGGCATGCACTTCTACTTTTACTTAGTTCAGTGGACTTTTGTGTAGTTCGTTCATCCTTTGGTAATATTTTGTAGGCGTAGGCAATTTGTTATCTTTATGATAGAAACATATCTCAGAAAATTTGTTCCCCAATTTTATAAAATTGGGTACGTGTATATTACTTTGTATACTGACTTATATTTTGTATATTACGTTTGTCATACGTCTAAATTAATATGCAATATTTAAATATTCTTAAATGTACGTAAACGATTATAACTTTCAGGGTTAGTTTGCAGCCACTTTGAGGAAAGTAGTCTTACCTGTTATGCTGGTAACTTCTTGTTATAGAACGTTGAAAATTGTTGTATGCCGGATGTTATTTAATTTCCATCGCTGTTAATGCATTGTTAGGTCATTTTAAACTATTTACGTATCTGCACTTAACTAGAAAGTGCCGTAAATTTTTATGTCACTTGTGAATTAATTATGACTTATAACATTTATTTGTGTAACAAGTAGCCGGGGTCGTATTTATCATTTTCGTAAATAATTTGTATTTAGGCATTAATAATTGAAATGTTCTACGCATAGAAATTGGAGGCTCTACGTTGTTGAAGTTTACTTGTAGGCCTATCTGTCTGGAATGTTAAGTTCACTGTGTTTATATTTGTGTGCTGGTAAGGTAATTGGGCTTTACGTCTAGTTGACAGCGAGGTCGTAAGGTACGGTGACATGCGCCTTGGTTCAATGACAGGAGTTAGGACTGGAATCGGCCATGGTCTTGGTTAAAATAACACGACAGCATTCGCCTGGAACGATTTCGGGAAACCATGGATAGCCGAAATCAGGGTGGCTGTAGCAGAGGATCGAACCCGGGTCCTCCACATTGCTCGGTTTTGTGTGCTGGAAAACTAATTTTTTAAGCAAAGTTTTCTTCCCCAATCTCACAGTAGGACATACGGTAGAGCTTAGGACGGAAGTCCATTTTCTGGAACTTTTTGCTTGGGACATACAGTATATAGTTTTTGGAGACGGAAGATTAGGACGAAGCTTCAACGTCAAAGGGTCACGTTCACAAATCAGCGCATCGTTGTCTTATAACACAACTTTGGATTCAGCAAATGTAGATAGAAATTAACTTTCACAAGTCAGCTGTTTATAATACGTTAACTGGTGTCTGTATTACTTAAAAGAAAGCGTTGTAACCTTCCAGTTATCTAAAGGTAAAAAGTAAATAAAAATAAAAAATCTCCTTATTTACGTGAGATTTTGTTAATGACACTTCTACCGCAACATAGAATGAACCCATTTTTTACTTTACCGTGACATCGGAAAAATAATTTTTGCTTACGTTAATTTCCATTCGCATTGTTACGTTGGCGTGATACCTTCGCAAGGTTTGCAATAGAAGGGTACGTCGACTATTGGCGAATGGTGCTGTCAGTAACATGCGAATACGAGAGTGTAGGCCTAATAGTGTAAACGTTTGGGAACAGCGTAAGAAGAAACGAAAGTGCAACGAACCATAATTTTTTATAAATCATATGTTCAGGAGGAATGTGTAATCAAGTAAGGGAAGTGAAAATCGCCATCCTGGAGCTGTTTAGTACGTTACAGTCTATGAGGGCGTCCTCTAAGCGAGCATTGTATTCCTCATCGCTACTAACGAGCAAAGAACTGACCTACCAAAAAATCTTCACACCAAATCGTTTTTACTGTTAGACTTTAAGCTGTGATCATATAATTTTATTGGTTGAAAGTCTGTAAACAGTTTCGCATATATCTGGTTAGTACATATTTTGAGTAGGTCTAGTCTGCCTGGAAAGAGTGGTTTTAGCTATATGTTGGAGAGTATCCGAAATAGTGTTTCTAATGTGAGTTGTGTTAACAGAGCCATTTGTGACACATGTTTGTTGCAAACCGGCCTATGGCTGAACTATACGTGGGTAAATAAATAAATTAATGAGGCGTTTAGGTATAATATTAGTTTATTCCACTGGGGCTAAGCGGGACATTGGCCCATTGTAATCGTGCCATAGGGTGCCAATGTTCAGCAGGATTTCTTAGGGATCTTCCGTTTCCCCCGACCCTTAATGTCTGCGATGCTCCATAATCACATGTATCATTCCTTATCGGCGCTAAAAACATCGTTCTTAAGCGCTGACAAAGATCATTTCACTTATTATTATTTTTTAAATCTCCATAGAATGTTACAGTGGTGCTTATTCTGGAATTTATTTAGAACCTACACGTGTAGTGACAAAATATAACAAAACATGAGTTAATTTTTCTTAAGGGGACCACCGGCGCTCCAGATACGCGTTTATTTACGAAAATATTCTACGTGGACCCATTTAGTCAAGGCACGTAAAGTAAACACACTTCGCACGAGGACGGAATGTCACTATTACGCCAACATGCTCATTAGAAACTCTGTTTATAAGCCCTCCAACATTGCTAAAACGGGTTATTTTTAAGACTGCCGTACTTGAAAATGTACTAATCGAATACATGTGAAACTGAGAAACGCACACTAAGCTTTGCTACAGACATTCCACTAATAAACTACATGTTCATCGCTTAAGAGTGCGTGGTAGATAAATGAACGCTGAAAACATAAATAGATTTCTACGCTTTTTTCCGAAGCCAATATGGATAAAATACTCAATTACAATCCTAGATAATGGTATTTGCCAACTTTATGAGTAAATATTTATCCAGTATTACTAACTCGTTACGCGTGATCTCTTGCGCCGCAGTTAAATATACGAGGTTCCGGCGTCAGAGATTGTGCCCCAGAAGTTCGTAACACTGGAAACAATTTTGTTTAAAACGTTGGTTAAAACTATTGTCTAGGATTGCTATTGTTTAATTTTCGCAAATTGGCTTCAAGAAACCTACAGTTGTAGATTTTAATTAATGTACCACGTCCTTTAAAGTTACGTAGTAATATTTAGAGATGATGCTATATCGCAAAAATATCTTATGCCAAAATACTCTTGAAAACGTTGTAGTTAGTTGCAGCACATATGATTGGGTGCTGTACGTCAGACACAACTTAGTTGTCTGGATACCAGTAACAGGCATAGAATATTATAATAGCGGGATTCTTATTGGCTCAGTCAAATAGGGTTACAGCTCCACGTATATGCGAAAGCCAGTAATCTTCTGGAAAGCTGAACGTGCGTTGGAACTCAGCAAACAGTCAAGTTTTCCCGCGGTAAACCATAATCTATAGTAATAATGAATCGGCGAAAAACTTGCATGCCAGTTCGGCGCTTGTCTCGTTTCGATGCGGCATTTGATACGCGCTTCAAGGTTACCATTATAGCTCGCTTATGAACCTCTAACGCACAAGTGCGGCACCCTTATAAGCATATGAATAATTACAAATACTTAAACTTGTGACCAAAAACTGACTCGGAGATTTTACAACTTTCAAGCTGAAATTCTAGTGCTCACAAATGTTATAACAGAAACTAAATTATTTAATGACTAGTCAAAATGTGCTAAATTTAATATTTTATAACTTGTTTACTGTGACTTCCATGAAAAATTGTGTTATGTAACGTATAGATAAGCTAACACATAAGACAGCTGTCCTGTCAAGGACAATTATCAAAAATATATCACGCTGTGACTTTATGCTTCAAATTTTTAATATTGTGTAAACTGTACACCAATACGGCTCTATTAATACCTAATGAGTAGGACCACGATTTTGTCGCGAAAAGATTTTTGCCCCACTTTGTTTCAGTGACTCACGTGCACATCGGCAGTTCTGTTTCAAGGTTATTGGCAGCGTATCTTTGTTCAGACACGTTTCTCATTTGACTGCACCAATCATAATAAGATTATTGTGAGTCTGAACGTCTATAATTTGCCAAGGCAAGTGAGAGTAAAATCATCCAACCACAGGCGATGTAGCAGAGCTGTAGGTGTGCACATGACGCATCGAAGCCAAATGTTGCAAAAATCTTTTCGCCATAAAATCGCGGCTCTACTAATGAGTTTCATAATAGCACAGATTTATTGGATGTGAGAGAAAACTATAACTATGGCTTTTCTTAACGACCTAGCGTTATATCTTCACAGATGTTAATATGTTCCTTTAAGCATAGCGTATTCAGAAGCTAACAATCCTCACAGAAGTTTACGAACAATACAATGGAGTATGAACGTATTAATTGCTTACAGTTTTATCAAAACATAGCCAATACGAATTTACTTTGATATTGATTACAATAGAACAATTTCAAATTATAGAAACGAGCTCCACATTCTGGATTCCTACGTTTGCTTTTACACCGTTCATCTTAAATATCAGGATAACGTAGCCTGCCTTAAATCAAACATGACATATTTATTCCAACACGACAAAATAATTGTTATTGTATTTCAGCTCTGTCCAGTATGAATTGTAAAATAAGCATTGCCAAATTCACGACAAAACAAACTTGCATACTTCTCTTTAACATGCTTTGCTGTCATCATAACTGCTATACGTAAATACGTGCCTTCCCCCCTCCCCTCAGTCATAATACTTTCGGACAATCACATTTAATAGTAAATCTTCATCAATTTTGTTTTAATAATTATAACGTTTCGAAGTTACTTTGAAAGAGTACAATAAGAGCGCGTGAGCATGGCACAGAAAGTATTTTTTTCATTTATAACTTTTAAAAATGTGTTATGCACGAAAAGAAAACACTCTGCAAACTATGTCCCTATGAATTTAAAAAATGCCGTCCGCTAATTATAACATTGTTACCAAGGTCCAAAAAAGTGCTAAAAATTATTTTTTCACGTTGCAGTTGCTAAGAAAATATCAACCTTAATAGTATAACAAAATCATATAAACCTGCGTTGGACTTTACGACATACTTTACACAAATAAAATAATAGGGTCACTGCTTGAAGTCCCAATGAAAAATTCTTTCTACAATAACACTACACACTAGTTTAGTCCTCCGCGCCTAGAGGCGATGAGGTGTTTGACGGTCGTGTTATATTCGACTCATCGCCTTCCCCGTTTCCGTGCCTCGGACGTAAAATAAAAGCTAAGGTCTACTAACTCGTATCACCGAGAACAGTAAACACAAGCACTCCTCCCTCCCACTTCTCCTTACTCTGAGGAAACAACAAATATTGTATTGCCTTTTTGACATTATGTAGTACACTATACGTTATATTATTTTACAAAATTGAATGGTAATCATTATTACAATAGTTTTTTTTTTCCATTCAGGAAAGTTGACCCTGATCATTTCTTACGTTATTGGCAATGTGTCAGTTCAAATCAGCCAACGGAAAACAATCCTATATACGCACATTCGTAATGTTAATTGAATGTGTTAATTTTCTAAATGTGTTAAACTCTTTGTCACAATTAAAACGTGAAATTGTTCCTTCTACACGACGAAGATACTGCACCCTGTCATCTCACCATGTCCTTAGAACACACTTGTCTAGAAAGCGAATTTTTTTCCTCCCTCACTTCTTGCGATTCCTTCCATCGCTCTCCTGCTTTTTTTTTTCTGCTCCTCCCGGATTCTTTCTCGTCGCCCGACTCCCTTTGTTCCAATGAGCCGCATAAATTACCAACTTAATGGGATTTTTATAAAATGGAATTTAAAGAACCTTGCATGTGCTCCTCCCTCCCCTCCCCTAACCAAGGCCATCATCTGGTCACGGCTGCGTCTCTAACCTACCCATCGTTTCGCTCGCGTACACCTACCGCCCTCCACTTCCCCTGTCGTGCTGCCAACCCACCTCCTCACCATCCACCGCAACTGAAGCTTTACAAACGACGCTTCTCCCTTTCGTCTTTTTACGTTTCTTTCCTTCTTTCTTTTTTAAATACCTTATTTGCTTCTTTTCCCCCTGAGGGAGGACTCTATCGCGCTCACACCTTCCTCAGTCCGCCATTTTGTCTTGACTTGAGAACTGCTGTTGACGTTCCGATTCGCGTTTTATTAGGTTGGTACTGAAACTTCATAACGGTCGTTATATATTCCTTGGGACTCTGCGCCATGATGGATTAGACTACTTTGAATTTTTCACTTTTTTAAAAATTCTGAAGGCAAAAATGTACTACCTGCGGTTATACAGCAAATTCAGTTTCATTAGCACTACAATAAAGGTATCGTGGCTGAAGTATTAGCCAATGTCGCAATGCAATCAGTCTAGTGATTTTTTTTTATATTTATAATGTGCTTGATTGATTGTGGCATAAATAGGCCTATAAGTTAATAGCTCAATCGTGATAACTAAATTGTAGCGCCAAGTAAATATAATTTGCTATATAATCCCAAATACAATATATATGTTCTCAAAATATAAAAACATGCAAAATATAATTAAATTCTGTTGCGTTGACTGTTGCCGAGCCGTAACGTCCATTAACAGCTTTGCATCGCCTCTAGTATACACCCTTTTCGATACATATTAAACACTGCTTGTTTTTGTTTTAGTTATCTTTATAATATTCGACAGAAATTTCCCTCCTATTTTGATATAATATTGTCATATTGTCCTTACGTTCGATTCGAGAAATCAAACCACTACAAATTAACTATCAGTTTGTGCATCCTGTGAATAAATCACGATTGAGACATTCATCCAACGAATGCAAGATCATAGTTTCATTATTCATCTACGAAATACTGCCTCATTTCTGTTTATAAAGTCTAAATTAAAGTATATATGATAAATTTTGAATACATGGTATTTTATTGAAGAAAAACAATACGGATATCACCTTATTCTCGTTAAATACAGCTTACGTAATAGGCAAAACTCATTTGATAAAGACGATAGTGGTTGCTGGCTGTAGCTAACAGGTGACAGTTTGTAAGCGACCCTATTCGTGTTGCTTAATTGGTTCTCAAAACCGACATGCAAGTAACTGTGTATATATTGTAATAATTATAATCCAGTTGTCTGCAACATTTTTGCGCTAACGTATGAATAAACATCCAGAAAAATTATTACAAAACAGAAAATTTAATATAGCACACACGTATTGTTAAATTTATTAAATTATAAAAATTGTATCCACATTTGTTGTTCACGACAAACGCTATCAATGATCAATATTATGTCGATGGCCCAGTTCAAAAGGGAAACAACTCAAAAAATTGCAATTTTGAGTTCGGCTCACCAATACACAGACAGAAGTGCAATCTACTCAGTTGAAAAGAAAAACAACATGTAGATTCACTTGTTTTAATAGCATGACACTTTATTCTGATTGCCAGTGAAGAGCTAGAAATTGTATTTATATTTATTTTAAAGTGTGATAATTTCAGCAAAGGCAAACTATAATCATTTGAAACACCTTAAGAGGGTGTGGTACATAATTCAACGCTAAAAGCATTAATCTATAACTGTAGGTTTCTTGAAGCGAATTTGTGAAAATTAAACAATAGTAGTCCTAGACAATAGTTTTAGCAAACGTTTTAAACAAAATTGTTTCCAGTGTAACTAACTTCTGAGGCACAATATCTGACGCCGTAATCTCATGCATTTAACTGCGGTGGAAGAGATAAAGCGTAACGAATGAGTAATTCTGGATAAATATTTACTCATAAAGTTGGCAAATACCATTATATAGGATTGTCATTGAATATTTTATTCATATTGGCTTCGAAAATAAGTGTAGAAATCAATTGATTTTTTTCTGCGTTTATATGTCTACCACGCACTGTTCAATAGTTGCCTCCGTACTTTTGCTTCAAATTAACACCAACCATGTTAATTAACAAGTTTTCGGCGAAACTGATATCTTTCTATGTGCATTTTACTCTAAACTGTGAATTTTGAGTTGTTTGCCTTTTGAACTAGGTCATCGATATGTTCTTCATTTGCAGACCGAATCTTAAGGTGGCCGCCTGCCCAGGCATCGAGCGGTGTGCTGTGCAGAACTTAGGCCGTTACAGGATAGTTCTAAAACTACTCAGCGTGTAAGTTATGTCCGCTTAGGAATAGCATTCAGATAACGTTATGCACGTTCAGATCCTCCATGTATCCATAAAGTTTATTTTTACCCTGCAGAAAATGACGACAATTTATGTTTCTGTGATACTTTATATGCGTTGGAATTTTGGCATGTACAATACGCAATTGTCTTTGATATTTCGTCATAAAATTATAGGGTCACCAGTGAATGTCTCATAGAGGCGAGCTGTAAGCGAGATGACTGCACGGCAGTTCAGTGACTTGTCCATAGAGACCAGGTAAAGGCGTGATGCGCCTACTGTGTCGACCTTACCGGTTCCGCACTTCTAGGTGTCGAACGAGCAACATACGTTCACCCAGGCCGACACCTTAAGGGCGTTCAAGTGGGGAAAAATTCATAATTTTATATTTGTATAAAATAGTGTTAGTTCTGTAGACATTACTTCAGAGAACATTAATATCTAACGGAAAAAAATTAGCTCATCTAGTTTTCCCGTAATGTCACTTCAAATTCAAAATTTGCATATTTTTACTTCATACAAAACTTGAAAACCAGTAAATATAATGAAATGGAAAAAATCTCATCAAAACTACACGTCACCGTCTACGGCTTGAAGCATATACAAACACATTTTAAAATATTTCTGTGTTTAAAATAAATTTCTAAAAGTACCAAAATAAATTTAAATTTTGAAATTTTTTATTTAACATAAACATTTTTTGTAACGGGTTTTAAATGCTACAGGCCATAGACAGTAACGCGTAGTTTTGATATGATTTTTTTTCATTTCTTTATGTTAACTGGTTTTCAAGTTTTGTATGAAGTAACAATACACAAATTTTGACTTTGAAGTGCCATTACGGGAAAACTAGATGAGCTAATTTTTTTCCGTTAGAGGTATATGTACTCTCAATTATGTGTACAAAACTAACACTATTTCATACAAATATAAAATTATGTTTTTTCCCCACTTGAACAACCTTAAGAGGCCGGTTCAGTGGTTTCAGGCGCGTGAATGCAACCCGCATTAACCCCATTTAAATCAAGGCTAATTTTAGGTAGCTATAGCATTAAGAGTATTACACATATCAACATGATCTTCGCGTTTTATTAGATACCGAGTCGTTCTTATTTATGCTGCGTTTGCCGAAGTTCAGTATAAAGAGTGGTTGGTACGAATTTTACAAAACTTTTTTTTTTCGTATAACGTTCATAATGTAACCTTTTGTTATACTTTACTTCCGCAAACACAGCGAAAATAAGAACGACTGTGTCTTAGATATATCGCAATGATAACATTGATATGTGTAATACTCTTACTGCTATAGTCAACCTAAACTTAGCCTTGATATATATGGGGTTAATGCGGGTTGCATACATGCGCCTGAAACACTGATATGGCCTCTTAAGAAATAAAACGTGCAGAAATTAGAATCGGTTTTAGCTGCCGATGCAGGTACTTTCCTATAACTGAGCACATGAGATTTCGTCCCATTGTCGCATGGTAAAACATTATAACTCAATTATTATGGAGGATGGATGGTGGACACGGTACGAATGAGGAAACCAAGTGGTAAAATCCTGGACTCGCATTCGGCAGGGCCAAGTTTGTGCCTCAGTTCGACCATTCTCATTTATGTTTTCCTCGGTTTTAGAATGAACTCCATTCGAATGCTGTGTTAGTTTCTTAACACCGGCCATGGCCGCATCCCACATAGTTACTCTTTCACAGGGTCCGCCGGTTAACATTTTTAATAACCTTACGGTGTATATGAAGCGTTCAGGTGGTTCAATCGCCTTCCCCCCCCCCCATAGTGTTTAGTTTAATTCGTGGTTTTGTGAATTCACGTATAAGCTTAGAGATGATGGTTTACCGCGGGAAAACTTTACCGTTTACTGAATTTTAACGCACGTTAAGCTTACCAGAACATTGCTGGCTTTAGTTTGTGCTTGGAACTGTTACCCTATTTGACAGAGCCAATAAGAAACCCGGTATTGTAATATTTGATGCATGTTATTGGTTTGCAGACAGCTACGCTGTGTCAGAAGTATATCACCGAATCATGTGTGTTGTAAGAAACTACACCATTTTCAAGGATATGATGGCACAAAAGATTTTCACGATATACCATCATCTCTGAAGACAATGTAACATAATAGGGTTTTGTTGGATCTAAACGCCATTGCTTGCGGATATTGCTGAACCACAGAAAACCCACAGTTGCATAACAGGACTAAGCACGAGAAAATAAGGTACAGAAAAAAAAAATCGATGAAACAAACCAAGGAAACCAGAAATGGTTACAGTCAACAAACGTAGGGATGCAGTCGGTAAACAATGGAAACAAAATATGCGTAATGAACGTCAAAACAGACAAGAACCAAACAAGGTGTGTGAAAAATACGACGAATGATGGACCAAGACAAATGAACATAGCAACACAAACAGTTGTAAACAAGACAGCACAACGAATATGACACAGACAATAAAAGTGGCTTCACTTCGACGACAACATATGATATGTTGCGGGAATCTGAGTAACCCCAGCAGACTGACGGTGACATCTGGAAAATTAAGGATCTTTTTTAGGAATGGTGCCTACTTCTATCTCGGCCAATGACAGTGCAACTGTCTTCTGATTCATCAAACAGCTTGTAATGGGCTTATATGTTGTGACGATTAATTTTTTGTTATTGTTTTACAACGCGACATTTGCTTGCAATGTCGTACCCCCGCATTGAAAAAAATTATTCATAAGTCAGAAAAAGTGACAAAATCATAAAATCCACTGGAAAAGAATTGTTGCGATAGCGTTTTTCAAAACACAAATATGAACATTTTACCATCTTATACTGTGCAAATCAGGTTTTATAATGTTGCTTAAAGTCATAGTTACTTCTCTGGAGTAGAACAATAATTTGATTTTTAATTATTGTTTCATATTCGGCTAATTTTACTTTGAATATACCATATAATTTAAAATACTTCTACAAGTAAACCTCAAAATTAATGTAAGCTGCAGATGAACGTTGTAGAATTGAGCAATTTGGAAATTCGTATCAGAAAATAATTAAAAAATAATTGAAATTTCTTATGATTAATCTTTTAAAATGTTAAGCTGCGCATTTTTTACAGTTCTCACGCCAGCAACAAACTAAATTTTACAAACACAAAAAATATGCCGAAAATAAAGAAAGTAGAATTCGACCAGTTGAATGGCCGTTTTCTGTACATGTATGTCTGTTCACTTTAAACTGAACACTCACCACAATTTTTAATATCTAAAATGTGAATTTTATTTGGGCCAAATGTTTTAAGTTTTTAGATTGATGAAACGTTTACACTGTTTTTTGTTCCATGAAACTTTTCAGGTCAGAAATATTAAAGATGGTTTCAAAATGACAGAAAAAAAATTTTAAGCAGTCCACACTTTATCGTGAAGAGCCTATAGCAGTAGCCAACGAGGAAGCGGCAAAAGTGAACCTTATGCGATCATCCACAAGGAACCTGGGGGGGGGGTCCACGAAATGCATAGCCACAGTTCAGTGACTAGTTTATAAGGCAGCGGCCACAGAGAAGCAATACGACGATTCCCAACACATTCTGTTATAATGAACGCTACCAGTGTTTTCACGGTTCATTGTTAACCAACATTTTCAAACTTTCCGAACGTAACAGCCAACGTTATATACGTATTTTTACACTGCAGGAACTTTCTAACTCTACTGTACACATGTTTATTGATGCGAAGTAAGGTTTTTTTTATTTTTTATTTTTTTTTATTTTGCGCGACTCCAGTTTTGCACACCCCTTTCCGCGGGTGTGTAAAAAAACTTCTCTTTCCGCAAACCATTGTACACGTTTATATTTCTTCCATTCCACGCGGGGAGCTACAAAAATTTCCCTGGCAAATTAACTTCTGAAAATTTTATTCTTCCTCCGTCTCTTTCAAGCAGAGGCCTCCCTGCAACACCCCCCCTTTTTTTTCCTGCCTCGACCCCCCATCATCCCCAATTCACCCCTGCGACGTCACACAACCCCCGCGTTAACCACATTAGCCCGGCTGCAGACGAAACTTTCTCCGCCGCCATCTTTTATAATGTTTCGCATCCTTCCCGAGATTGGGGCGGTACTATTTCATCCCCCCCCCCACATCTACCACAAATATAATGTTTCATAATACCAAGCTGAGACTCCACGTCTTGTTATTTGCGAGGTAAGGAAGTGCCGGCAGTAAAACTGAAACGCAGAAAAATTATACTGCCTGATATACGCGTAGCACAGACGAGGAAGTGGTTAGCCAGCTAGCTCTGGGGCTTGGCGGGACTTTTATGCCTTCAAGGGTGGAGGTGGGAAGATCTCTCACACAGCAATATGCGCCGCCGATCCTTAAACTTTTAGAATTCGTACTGCGACTCAGGTTTTTGATGTCCGTGGTTTTTTTCCGCCAGTAAAATAGAAACGCACCCCCCCCCCCCTCTGTAAGATAGAATGTGCGTGGATGGAGATAACATTACATCTTGGTGATGTAACGTGTCGCACCTGTCGTAGCCTAAGAAAAATATGTAAACTGGTTTTCAGTGAAATAATACAAATAATAATTAATATCGCAAGTTGTGCAAGCAATTTCACTTAAATATGCAAGTACAACTATATTTATGTATATTTTCAAACTATACACATACACTTCCTACCGAATGCGCAAAAATTAAGCCTGCAACCGTGTTTTGTTGTTTCGGATTTTTTTTCTGGCAAATAAGTATCCGTAAAATGTATTGTAAATTGTAACGGTTTCCGAACTTGAATTTGTTTTACAAGAAAAAAAAACTGTGTTAGTTAACATAAAATTCATTCGTTCCCGAGAGGCATTCTAAATATTCTTACCCAGTTCAAAGACAGACATTTTTCTTTTTTGAGTGTCTGACTTCAAATGTTGCGGTGATTCTGTTTACAAGCTGTTAGAAAAAGTAATTGTGTATGTAATGGTTGTATGTTTAAAGAGAATGAATTCAGTGGAGAAGGAAAATGGAAGTATCCTGAAAATACTCATCTCACCCAGCTACAAACGTAGGCCCTGCGATAAATCGTGAATCAGTGACGTCGGCGATCGAACCTGAATCGCACACTGAAAAAAATACTTATTAGTCACTGCAAAATATTTTGTTAAAATGGACCTTACCAAATTGTTTTGTAGTGACCACAAAAAAATTTTGCTGTCCACAGTAAAGTTTTGCAGTGACTACAAAAATTTTTGTAACCACTACAAAAAAATTTGGTAAGGTCCATTTCAACAAAATATTTTGCAGTGACTAATAAGTATTTTTTTCAGTGCAGTAGTGGTTCAAAAAAAATATAACTTGAGAAAATGATAAAAAATTTATATTTTTATTCATTTGTTTCCATGCAATAGACTGGACAGTATCAGATAAGTCGTCGTGAGTATAAGTTTAAAAATAATACAAACGAATTCATTCAAAAAACTTAAGAGGGCGTGGTACATATTTCAACGCTGAAAGCATTAACCTATAACAGAAGATTTCTTGAAGCCAAATTGCAAAAATTAAACAATAGCAATCCTAGACAATTGTTTTAGCCAACGTTTTAATCAAAATTGTTTCCAGTGTTACGAACTTCTGAGGTACAATCTCTGACGCCGGAACCTCGTGCATTTAACTGCGACGCAAGAGATCACACGTAACGAATTAGTAATTCTGGATAAATAATTACTCGTAAAGTTGGCATATACCATTATCTAGGATTGTCATTGAGAATTTTACCCATATTGGCTTCAAAAAATGCGTAGAAATCAATTGAGGTTTTCAGCGTTCATTTCGTTCATTTATCTACCACGCACTCTTAAGTAATACACAAAGTTGACATATAAAGTTAATATCAAACAAATAAATATTTTATGTACAAAACAATACGTTTAATTCACCTTTTATAACAATTAATGTGTTAAACAAGTTATACATCTACGTTGAAACACTATTTGGGTTCAGTACGCATAATATAAGAACTTTTAGTAATAACGTATGGAAAATTACAATGAATAACATTATTGTAATTACTATTTCTTCAGTATTATACAAAAATTGTTTCGATTTTAGTCACTAGTTTACATATCCATTACCTTATTACACTAAAACGCAATTATCTACACATGATTTGAAATATTTTACTATTAACGTTGTATTATTAGGGAGATGTTATGGATTAATTTATTTATCGCAGTTCGGTAATTTTTTTATTTTAGGTTTACAACAATGTTTCTAAACCACAAAAATAAGCACGAAAACTAGTAATTTCAGACTGGCGTTAGTTGAGCTCACCTTAACGCCTACAAGTTATATAAAATCTGTCAGCTCTATTGAAATGCTTCTCTGTAAACAATAATGCAATCAATCAACCAATAGCTGTAGCCTAATTATTGCATGTCGAGTCATTCTATTGTTTTCATCTGATAAACTATGTTTGACATTGAAGATTAATTTTAAATTTGTTATACGCGCTTGGTAATGTGCGATTGTAAATGATGGAATCGCCCTTACTAGATTTCTTTTCATTTCTCGGCATTATTAATAGTTTCATTGACTGACTAGCATATTTTAATTAATTAGAATAAATACTACTTAAACGTCTTGTATTAAATGTTGCATGGGAGGAAGACGAAGGGAGCCAATCACAGCGAAGTAACCATGTCACCTTTATCCACAGTATACAGTACGCGCATGTAAAGCTAACACATTAATTCCCTAGAAGAAGACATTTTGCTCAGCCCTTATGGCAAGACATCAAAAGCCGAGTTGAAATTTTTGGATTTTTGTACTGGAAGTTTGTTTTTAGAAACACATATTTAAAATGTATCACCATCCCGCTCTAGTAAAGTACATTACCTTGTCATACAGCTATAAATTCATCATATATGACTAATATTGATAACACAATTAGTCATGTCTTATTTTTAACTTTCGGATGTATTTTCGCCTTTCCAACCATCAGGTAATGCGTGTGTAAAAATTGGTGACAAATACCGAAGGCATTCGCATAATGTTAAAGCGCTATAGTCTAATATGTTTTGGTAATTTAAATTAAAATAGTGTTATCAATTTTTAAATGGAAACATAAACAGGCCGGGTGATACTCCACATTAGCGTGATATGAGTATGGAGCAGCGTCGGAATGAATTACAGGGAAGCGGAGATCCCCGAGAAAACCCACCAATCGTCCGGAACGATTCTTAAACGTGAAAATTCGGTCGATATTTTATTGCGTTGTGCAAACAGAAATTCACTTTCTTTAAACTGAAGACACATCGCAATCGCAAAATATTATAAAGAAGATTGGCTTCGGATTCAGGAAGTGTAAAATTAAGATACTAGTGCTGATAGAGAGTACGTACATAACAGTTTTGAAGTAAAAGCACTTAAGAGGAATGTATACGAAGAAATCAAAGTATGGGGCAGGGAGGAGTTTAATGCCAGTGATTTATGTTAATGAAACGTGTAATCATGAACTAATAGCAGCCTATATACTGTCAGCAAATGCTGACAAGAGTCGAAGGACAGATTCGGCCAAAGGTGGATTACTGACTATGCTGATTCGGATAGGTTAATATTTTTATTACTGGCTCAGTACTTATTTACATGTTCAAAACTAAAAGTGATGATTTTCACTTTGAGATGAATTTCGAACTTTTTCCAAATGGTTGACGAAAAACTGATGCCTAATCCCTCCAGTAGGTGCATTATTGTAATGGATCATGCCTTCTGCCACTCAGTACAGAAAAACCAAGCCTCAACAACGGTTATGCGTAAGATGGAAACATAAGAATACCTCAAGGGATACAGTAATTCTTTGGAGGAAGAAATGTCTGGAGCAGTGTTAAACGCCAGCGATCAGCTCCTAAGTACTATGTGGACGAACTTCTCATAGCTTACGTTCATAAAGTAATCATGCCACCGCCATATTGTTGTAATTTGAATGCAATAGAATATATCTGGAACATAGTCCCGTCTAGTTATTACATAAACGAGCAGACCAGAAAAAAGAGTTGACAGAAGAGGTTCTAAACATTATTGCAGAGAAAGGCTGGACATCAGTTGTGCTACATTAAAAATAATATACGTACTGGTCAAAGGATTTTTGCAGTGGAGATTTATATATATATATATATATATATATATATATATATATATATATATATATATATATATATATGGGGGAAATGGACAGGGAGGCAGAACGGGGTACATAAAAAATTTTCTTTTTCAAAATATTTCTTAAATTGTCTTTAATGACCTGTAACAAAGTTTTGCTCTGTTGACAATTCTCAAAAATGTTCCGTTTCAGAAATATTCTTGAATATTAAAACAAAATTTTCACCGTAATTTATCTTACTTCTAATATTATTAGGGATGAACGTTATTACCTATATGACATTTGAAGTGCCAAAAAAACGTTATATCAAAACGCTCATAAAAATTATTATTCAGTTATAGCGATAGTAACAACAGGTAAAAATTACTGAAGGTGCAGTTTCAGGCGTCGAAGAACTTGCATAAGAAACGAGATGGCGTGATTACCATAGTAAATTTAAATGTTTTAATTGTTCCGGAATTTGGACTACCTGCATAGATTTATGATAATGTGGCATCAAGATAGATAGTTCTACGTACGGTCAACGACAACAGCTTATGAATGTAGTTCAACGTTCGCAGCATAGACGAGATCCGGATTTTCACTTAAAAGGGAAATTTGTTATCCTGATTGATAATATTTTCCACTTCTAGTGACGAATTTTATTTACATACAAAAAAACTTACAAAATTTTTAATGTGTGATAATATACACAGTAAATCTCAATTCTCCAAGTAGTACGCTATTCTCAATATCTCGAATGATACCCAAATAGCTACGCAAATGCAATTGCTTTCTCAAACCATAGATTTATGATTATTCAATACTATGTACAATGTCCTTATACAGCAATACATGTCATGAGCCTATGACTAGCAAATTAATATTCATAACAGGGGCAGAATTCTCTTAATAGCGTGGTCTGTATCAATTATATAAAATAGTCTTGTATTCATATTTCGCGAAAATTTGTGGACTAAAAGAAAGTGATCCACGGTACAATGAACATATTCGTCCGGCACACGTAGGTAAACATCCTTCAGATACACATTCAAAAATTAAACTGCATACTGAATGTCCCAACAGAATTTTCATATGTTCCTTTCGAGATAAATATCACTTATAATAAGCTTAACCAAATGATAAAAAAAATTAGAAAGCTTTAAAAGGGCACCGTTTACCAGTGTTGTCCTTGTGAAATCGCACACGTTTTGAACTAATGGGATTATATTTACTTTCAAAATGTGATTAATGTAAGCTACCCACAAGATCATTAATTCTGAAGTAAACATGTGTCATAAAATATTTTGGAGGTGAGATTTGGCAACTTGCAAGGTTGATATTGCGAGTTTTATTTTTACGGTGATATTGAGAACATTTGTTATTTTTAGTAAGCGGGAAATTGGTTCTTTCAAACGTATTTTCTGTTTCAATGGTTGTAATCCAGAAGTAATGAGGGAAAACGCCAATGTGTCGCTCCACTACGCCTCGTTTCTAACGAAATATTCAACGCAGCTACAGAATTTGCGGTGGCGCTCGCAAAACACTGATTAACAAAATTATACAGGGGGTTGTATGTAACAAAGCACGATGAACATTTTAATGAAACGTAATAAATAAATAAAAATGCACAGCGTAAATTGTTCGGAGGTCGTGGAATGTATTTTTTATTAGTAACCGTTACAGCAAAGACCTGCGTGACCGTTGACGTAATATAGGTTCCGACAATTTGTTCTGTACTGTTCAACAGTTTTTATGAAATTTACTGCAGTAAAATATTTCAGTAAATAAATAATGTTACAGGCAATAAAACGTGAGTAGTATTTGGTGGAAGAAGATGGACCAATTACTAAACGTGATAATGTTTCAGTCTTAACTCTGACAAACCCATAACGCCATCACATGACTCAACGAATTATTCGAATCAAACGATTGAATAAAATGTCATTTATTACAAAAGCATTCTTCCTGTTCGTCATATACGTGCATGTTTGTACTAATTGCTTTGTTCGCCCAGTGTAGGACCACAGAGGCTATATACACACTGTATGGAATTGCCAATTTATGTCAACAAAGGAGTTCTTTTGAGTTATTTCATCTGGGAAAATAGGTAGCATAGTATCGTATGGCATTACGAAAAGTTAAGCAAAGTAATATAGTGGTTTTTAAAAGAAATCTTAACGTTACAAATTAATTTCTGATTCATTATCAGACATAACATTTTTTTGTAGCACTCAGTCGCGAAACTTTCTTCAATAACAGCAATAATCGTAAAAGAATTTGATTTCCTATTGGACGAAATTTGACATAATTGCCAGAAATAAGGAATCGCATTATATTTGTTACTGTTTAATTAAACGTCGCAAGCCCTTCTTTGTACAATGTTTAAATACATATCCTGATTATTCAAACCTTCATGTTTCTATAATCATGCGTACCGGGGCAGAGTCGACGTGGATAACCCAGGCTTCTTGTGACGTATTTGAAGCCCCTTGTTTGGATGTTACAATACGGTGCTGAGGCGTTTTGAGGTTGTTAATAGCTGTCTTTATCACCTTTAAATAATAAAAATATCTTAGGTATTGATGCAAATAACCTATGTAACTTGGAACACTGGTTAAATAACTTACATAATTTCTTGAAACAAGGGCTTAATTATTTACTTATTACATAATAACAAATTAATGAACAGGAGGTCGCCATGGTTTCACACTCAAATAGGCGGCTTCATGTATGACCCATACATTTCTATAGGCATGGCCACACCTAGACTATGGTAAGCGGGGAGAGGAAATCTGTGCAAGCAGGGATGATATAAAATATTCCACCGCAGCTCGCGAAAAGCCACCCTCTGACAGGAGCTTCTATTTCCTTTCCCCTCCCTGCACGGTCTTGTAGCAACCCCCCAACCACCCCCTCGTGGCGCGCGCGGCGGCCAATTTGTAGCGATTTGTTGTCGGCCGGTTGGGTCGCCAGCAAGTAAGAGCCAGCCAGCCACCTGATCTTGGAGCAGTGAGCCAGGCCAACCCGCCCGTAGTCATGGCGACCACTCGTTATATTTCCACGTCCCTCCTCGGGCCGCGGGCAACAATGGCTTACGTCATGCTACCTATTACTACGTAGGTTACATGTCTGTAGTGAGCCTTGGCGACTTGTCAAATACCCAGGCCACATAAAGATCATAATTGGACGGTGTTACGTATACCTAGAGACATGCAAAATTCGCGTTATCATTTGGTAGCAGACTAAACTTCACTTTCCTATACATAACAGAGCATAATCTGCGTTTCAATAGGCCACAAACGTTTATGTGTTGTAGTTTGCGTGTGCCACGTCTTTACAGAGATTGGCCTCTCTACAGTGTAAGCATTCTCCGCGGCAAGGCACGACAATATCGGCCAGCGGGAGACGTCGAAGGAGCCTATAGTCACTTGGAGTCTAGTCAGCTGTCAGAAAATAACGCGAATTTTGCATGTCTCTACGTATACCTCAACCAAGCGCCAATAGTTGCACACATATAGAAAAACTCATCAGCTTTGAATCACTTCTACAAAAATGTTATAAATATTGACTTCGTAGGAATAAATTATTTTGTCAGAATGTTTAAAATATAATAGAGTTTTAGCATGTTTTAGTGATACCTAGAGACTAGAGGTCCGTGAATTTGGCAGCAGTCTAGATTTACATTGTCCCATACACTTACTGGCCACAGTTGTTTATCCACTGGCTTCTGAACGTACAAGAGGGTAGCACGTGATAAGAGCTATGAAATAATTCCATATTGACTACTAGCTTGCAGTAGTCAAATATGTGACCAAGACAGCCGTCGTACACTCACATACGTGACAGTGAAGTCAACGTTCTTAGTGCTCAACGTGTACAAGAATATATCCGCGAAATGCACGTACCTCTAGTGATATGCAATATCTTTCAATTGGTTCATATTCTACTAATTCATAACATCGCTCAATTACGAGCATTTGTGTCGAAACAACTGCTGTTTACCTCCACTTGTTAATAGGAACCGATGATTTTCGCGAAAATATTTCTGCAAATTTTTTCAGTACTTGACGTGCAGCTCTGCTTCGGTGTCAATGATTGGATATTTTCACTCGCAGCTTCTTGGTGTTCTACCCGCTAACCACAGACGTGTGTTCTTCTGGCTGACACATTGTCAAAATAGTGACACCTCTACACAAATATGTGTTGTCATACCCACGAAGCAGGGCTGCAGATATGCACGTAAGGCATTGGAAGAAAGTGGTGGAAAAGCGTTTTTGCGAAATATATATATATATATATATATATATATATATATATATATATATATATATATATAAACACCAGCTCCTACTTATTGCACATTGCACAGACTAGGAGAAAATACTTATGTGAAGTTGGCAACCGTGCGAGGCAAAATAAATGGCAAAATAACTATTTTATAAAGAAAAAACTAACTACAAGAAACATCGCCTTTTTAAATTATTAATATTCTCCTGTGGACTTCAGAAATGTGGTTGGCAATCTTCTGACTGATAGTCCAAACAATTTTTTTTAAAACAAATGCCGTTGCGAACGAATATTGCTGAGTCCCTGAGAATCCATTCTACAACAAAATAACTTGTATGGAGAAAATAAACAATTTTGTAGAAGCCAATATGCACCTAGATGTCAAAAAGAATCTAGAATTCTTACTATATCTCTCTTTTCTGTAAAAAGTAATTTATCCCCTACCAGTGAAATGCGCATGCGCAGGTTTACAAACATTAAAGGAAAAAATCAACGACATTGTCGAAAATATACAACCCGTCGTACTGTAACTGCAAAATGTATAAATAATTGTGCAAAGATCTTAAGTGAATTTCTACAACTTGTTACTTGAATTCAGTGCACAACAGATTCCAAATTAGGCACGTTGTGTTACTGTAACTGGCTCACAGATTTCTGTACACTAAGTGAACAATAGTAGCCATAACTGCGAGTATTATCATGAATACAGCTTAAAAATCTTCAGAATCAGGTTGTTTTTGCAAAGGAGATGGTACTTGTAATGGAAAAAGTTAGCACATTTGTGTAAATGTGTTATCAGGAATATTGGAACAACGCAAGCCGTCTATGTTGCCTTATTATTTACTCAGTGCTATATCGCTGTAGTCCCGCACATGCCGTTTGCAACTTATCACGCATGTATTGAGGAGAAAACTATCAAAATCAGACATGTCCAATTAATACAATTTTACAGTAAAGGTAAAAAACTTATTTTGGGATTCTAACGAAAATTAAATACGACAGGTTTTATATTGTTAATTTTAATGTTTAATTGTGGTCGGAAATATGACACATTGTGTACCTAATTATTTTATTCCGTCCTTATAAAAGAAAAATAGTGGCCATGTTTGGTCCCGGATTACATTATAGACATGCATGGCTTTAAAATTAGTAAACTTGTCTGAGGTGTCTTTTCGTTAAATCTAGGTACTTCTTACAGTGGGTACCAGTTTTTGTGTCCTTGTTATGCATTCCCAAATACTGTGGATTGGACATATCTAGTTTCAAATGAAAATTCAAAATTTTGCCTGATTTTTAAAAAAGGACAAGTAATTTTCTGATTAAATCTAACTCAGTAATTGTATGTAACTCACCAACCCTATATAGGATATACTTTTAACTCATTTTCGGGTTTTTGTGTACATGTCTGGTTTTGGAAGTTTGCTCCTCAATTAACCATACTATTCGTCTTCATCTAGCAGTAGCTTACGTAGTTACTCTGTCTGACCGCTAGAGGCGCTCCTTGTCAATACCCATCGACGGTGGCGATCGCAGCGGAAAGTCAAATAAGTCGCCGAAAACTGTGCAGAAAAATTAACCTTACTTGACCATTTCCAGACCTGAACGCATTCATTGATACTGTGAAGTGTAAGTTTCTGGCTGGTGTGACGTGTACGTATTTCCGTTGCTGCCAGTAAATTATATGAATACGCCTTCTGAAAACCTTGTAGCGGAGAAAATATTGATAATTACAGACGGTCGGGCACCATGCCCTCTTAATAGAGGAGTTTGCGGACCCGGACAGGAGGGTTGGAACATAATACCGCAGCATGCCAATCAGGTCGTTGATTGCTCCACATGGCTGGACCACTTCAAGGCTTGGATAAGGGAGGTGACACACACACCTGTCATCCCCCCGGGGGTTGAAGTACGGGGCAGGTGATTCTGCTCTTGGACACCCGCGGCTCTTTTCACAGCCAAGCCTCAACTACGCGCCCAGCCGATGGCTAATGCGGGGCTAATTGGCGCTGGAAAAATTGCTCCTAGTTGCGACCCAGTAGAAGTGGGCACGAGGGTGGCTTCCACACCCCAAACCCCCTCGCAGGTGCCTTTAATTTTGCTGCATCGTCTCACCCTCGCGACTCCGTAGCGTGTCTTTTCATGCACAGCACAAGCTTCGCAGCCGCCATCGATCACTACCTCGCACAATAACTATTTAGTTATCCTTGCTTCTCGTGTGTTGGGGAGTCCGGGACACAGAATAACATGGTATATACAGAGTGAGTCGGGAGGAAAGGTACATGCTTTGAGGGGTGATAGTACTGGTGATTCTGAACAACGTGTTTCTAATAAACATATGCCCTTTTCTTAACAGTTTCAGAGAAACCTAATGAAAACAACAAGAAACGGAACAAGTTCAGGTGACGGTAAATCACGCTACTGTTATCTTATGTTGTGTATAATTTTGTACATTTCCACACGGTGGCGCTCTAAGCATGGTGCAGTTGTTTACCTCAGTCTTAGTCCTACAGTGCTTGCCCTAGTATTGGCAACTACAGTGTTGTAACGTGTACAGTGAATACAGTTCAGTGTAGTCAAAAATGCCACAGGTCTTCACACATGCAGAGTATGCTGACATGATGTTTGTCTACGATTTCTCCTATGGGAATTCCAGAGCCGCTGTTCGTGAGTACGAACGATGAATTCCTAATCGCAGAATTCCAGATAACAGGATGTTTAGCAGGATTGCGTGACCGTGGTACGCTTCCCAGCGTACTGTAAATGTTGTATCCGAACGTCCCGTACAACAAGCTTTTAATGAAGCTGAGGACATTATTCAGGTACTAGAATGTAGCCCAACAACTAGCCGAGACGAATTGCTGCTCAACTTCATATTCCACAAACAAGAGTGATACGCACAGTACACGAGCAGGGTCTGTATCCATATCATCGGCAGAATGTACAACATCTGCATGAAGGAGATGACGTCCACCCGCAAGACTTCTGTCAGTGGATCATTGCCAGTGATCAATCAATTCCACGTATTCTGTTCACTGATGAGTCAACATTTACCAGCAACGGAATCAACAACACACGCAACTCTCACGTATAGGTAGACAAAAATCTACACCCTACTATAGAAAGGAATTTTGAACGACGTTTCTCAGTTAACGTGTGGTGCGGTATTACTGATGACCAACTAATCGGTCCAGTAGTTTTAGATAATCGTCTTAATGGAGTACGGTATCTTGATTTTTTTCGAAATGTGTTACCAGAATACTTGGAGGATATCCCTTTGGCAACAAGAGTTCGTATGTACTTTCAGCAAGACGGAACTCTTTCACATATGTACGGCCAGTGACACAGTACCTCAACGAAACGTATCCTGGGCGTTGGATCGGTCGCCATGGAGTCATTTCTTGGCCACCAAGGTCACCTGATCTTACCCCATTGGATTACTGTGTGTGTGGGGTTGGCTTAAAAGCGAAGTCTACACGCGCAGAGTGGACACAAGAGAGGAACTTCTCGCTCGTATCTACCATGCTTGTGCTCAAGTAAAGCAATGTACTAATGAGCTCAGATCAGCAACACAGCAGCTGTCTATCGGAGCAGCAAAATACATTGAAGTTGGTGGTTGAGTGTTTGAACATGTTTTGTGAGGAAATGTACACAATGAAACAAAACATACGATAACAGAATCGTGATTTACCCTCACCTGCACATTTCCTGTTCCATGTTGTTTTCATTCAGTTTCTCTGAAACGGTTAAGAAATGGGCATATGTTTATTAGAATCATTTTGTTCAGAATCACCTGTACTATCCCCCCTCAAAGCATGTACCTTTCCTCCCGACTCACCCCGTATACACAATAAATTTATTTTTGTACTTTTAAAAGGAAAATCCCAGTAATCAAAGATGTTCCTTGTAAAACTACGGAGGCTGTTCTTGTAAAAAAATACTACGTATATGTTTGTTAAATTATAAGGTGTGGACTTGTAATTATATAGGTGGTTCACTTTAAAATAAGCACTTCCCAACACTTTTAGAAATTAAATATATTTTTTGGCGCTATAAAAGCAAAGTTTTGAGATCTGTGTAATGTTTACACTAGTTTTTGGTTACACGGAATTCTCCATATTAAAAATATTAAAAATGGAGCACAATGGTTCTCAGAAAATAGTAAACGGTGCTCAGTTAATCTTCAACAATTATTCATTACTCATGTCAACTTATTTTCTTATTATTGAGTTATTTTAATGATTCGAAACTGTATCTGTGGAAATAAACATTAACTTCAAAGTCGAATTAGGAGATGTGAATCGTGCCTAGGGACGTGGAAAATTAGCCTTTTTTTGTATAGGCTTTAACTCACGCAAACAGCTGCGGCAACATAAAAGTACAAGTAAAGAACTAATATCTGCATACGATGTAACCACTCACCACACGACCTTCGGCAGTGTGTTGATTAATTTTTCTTTATTTTAAAAGGCAAACTTATGCTTTTGCATTTGCTCTGGCTATGGTGGGAAGGGGCTTATTGTTTGTTTTATTGCATCCGTAAGATCTTTTCACTACACAATAGTACAAAGATATTGGACAAGTCATGAAGATTACATAATAAACAGAAAATTTATATATTTACAACGATTACACATGTTTATACAGACACTGTTGTCTCATATGATATATGAATTAATGTTGAATCTTCGTCAGCTCCTTCTGTACACCAACTCTATAAATTTTTTGTTTTGGAAATCTGAAACAGAAAACAGGAAAGATAAGCAGAAGAAAAAATAAGAGATTTGTGCAGTGTGTGACAATATGTGGTCTTTCTAACGTTCATGATTCGAATTTTCTTCTATTGAGTAGAAAGTTTGTTATCCAAGAAAATCCTTTAGCTATTTTTTAAAGAACTTTGGATTTGAGGAGAACATTCTTGATAATAGGCTATATATATATATATATATATATATATATATATATATATATATATATATATATATATATAAAACCTAAAATAATAAAATTGACAAAACTCGCTCACTCATTTGTCTAACCCAGGGTTACGCCCAATGATAAAGCAGCAGCCCTGTTAACAAAATCAAATGAAATACCACCGACAGTATTTTCATGTATCTTTAAGTCTAAAAAAAATTGGTTGTCTGTAAAGTCGGTTTACTGACGATAGTTGAACGTGACAACGTCTTAAGAAAATACTGATGGAATGGTATAATTTTTCAAATGAAAATTTTAATTTCATTTGTTTAATAGATTTGGATGTATATAGAGAAGGAAGTAATTGGAAATCACAATGAAATTGATCAAGTTATATTTATTTGTACGCATAAATACAATTATGTCAATTTTTTTTTACAATTTAATAGTTTTTACTCCACGCAGACGCATCGCTCACTCAAGTACGAGAGAGACGGATGTCGAACGCTGCCGAACGCAAAGGCCGATTGTACTTCTTTGTCGCTCGTTCCGCGCTCTCGCTTGCACTTCAAGCCTTACATGGAACGCCTCAGAGCGAGGTAACGCCGCATGAGTCATGTTTTTTCGTGCGTGCAGCCGGCTCTATCGAATTATAAGACGTTGTCACGTCAAAATATGTTGTTTTTCATATATATATATATATATATATATATATATATATATATATATATATATATATATATATATATATATATATATATATATATATATATATATATATATATATATATATATA